>CABFWB010001317.1:0-118326 GCA_902151455.1 Timema bartmani | reverse complement strand
CTGTGAGCGGAAATAATAGCTCCGGATACCAAACACCCTGGATAGGTGGAAGGCACAGTCCCCAGTGTCGGTCCAACCAGTGAGTGAATGAAAAGGGGGGGGGGAGGAGTTAATTCTCACCTCCCTGGGTATCCGGCCTGAACCGAATCATTCCACCCCTCGGGTTGGGGGGGTTGGAGCTCTTTAGATACCGACCTAGAAACTAGCCTGGGTCTCGATGTCCGGGGGTGTTGAACCAGCAGTCTGAGCCAGACTGAAGTATTTTAGCACGTTAAATAGTAGGTAGTCCCATTGGGATATTGTAAATGCCTGAGGCTCTACTTCAGTCCAAAACTGACCGTTGTTTCCGTTTGAAGTGTAGCGCTACGGTAATGCCAAATACCGCGCTGCACCAAAGTGAATACAATTTGTGTAATACTTGGTAAAATCCAATTGTAAACAATGGGTTCTATTCCTACACCTATGTTTCTAATTTTACTGTATTTTATTGATGTATAATACGTTCAAATTTCATATGAAACTATGAGCTCATAAAATTAATTAAATAGGGGCTTTATCTCATTTAAATGTGGGTTTTAGTTAGTCATTTCGTGCCATTAACATAAATTTCAATATTGTACTTTTAGTTTGTTGTTTTGGTGAGTGTAATTTGCTGAAAATAGCTTCTAATGTCTGCTATCCTTTGAGTTTAATCCTTTTGCTTGAAGCTTTGTTTTAGTGAGGAAAAATATATTTTTCTAATTTAAATAGGAAATTGTATTTTCGCTCTAACTTTTATAAATTTGCAACTATCAAGAAGAAACTTTCCATACAAATAGGCAAGGGAACAAACATCCTCGGTATTTAGTTTGGTAATAATAAGTTAAGAGGTTCAGGTTTTATTAAATTTTGATTTTTTTTAAACAAATAAAGACGATGAAAGATTTTTCAATCGGTGATGATTTCTTCAGCTCCAAGGATGAATAATATCAAAAAGTTAAAAGTGAAAACTGTCACACACGGGAATCAAACCCAGTACCATTGGCTTAGTATACCATTGATCTTACCACAGAGCTATCCAGGAATGGTTCCCAGCCTAGGTTTATTCTTCGCTCTTATTTCAATTCAGAGTCTGTGATGGACAAGCTGATGGGAAGATTCCTGGATGTCTCAGTAGTCAGAGCATCGACGTACTAAGCCAAAGGTCCCGGGTTCGATTCCCATGTCCAGACATCATTTTTCAATCTAACGAATATGATATTAAGAAGTGGCTAAAACCGTAATTATCAAATATAATAGCTTGGCTATTAAATTTTAATCCATCTTGATATGCACATTCATACAGTTGTCATTGTACTATTGGTAGCATCAATCCCTCCCGAGTTGAAGATGGCTGCTTAATCTGACAGCTCATGATTTTAATAAATCACATATATGTAGCTGACGATTTCCGTACGTCCATTACAGATTCTGCCTTAAAATATGAGTGAAGAATTAACCTGGGCATGGGACTACTCTTGGATATCTCAAAGGCTAGAGAACTTGCATGCAAATCCAAAAGTTCTGGGTTCGTTTCCCGTGCCCAGGTTTTAATACTTAACTTAGAGGGTAGGATATTTAGATGTGGCTCTAACCGTAAATAACAAATATATTAGTTTTGCGATTTAATCCAGTATTAGAAAGCTACCACAAAGAAAATCAAAAAAGCTCTTTGCAGAGACCATAAACTTATATCATCCACAAATGTGGAATAATCAAAAGAAACGTCACAGAATTTAAAATAAATTGACTAACTCAGATTCCGAGTAATGTATATACTGTATATTATATATAGTACATGTACTATATGTAGATTGTCATTTGTATTCACCTAGAAATTTTACATTTTACATTTTGTATACTTTTTGTATTCGTATTTATAATATATTTTCCTATCAAATTATCTGTTCTGTTTGATCCCCGTATACCCTGGTATGGGTTTTTCTGTTAGGCACAATCAAATAAATTAATAACTATACAAATAATTAATGTTACGCTGCTGATAATAAAAATTTTATTTGATAATATATTTGTATTTATTATTAGAAACCCCGAAAAACTCCAACCACCCATTTCTATACCCAATATAAAATGTTTAGTAGATTTTATCCACCATATTGTATCGGCCACTTTAAATTTCGTAATTTTGATAATGGATTTGTAATCAGATACCCCCCAAAAAAAACAGTTTGAGTGTATATGTCAATAAATAAGGTTTTAGGGGTTTACCTCCAACATATTTTTTCTTTGCTTCAAACAAACAGAATAAAATCTCTTCATTTTATTTTTTCAAAATTTGTTTTTAATTAATTTAAAAAAATCTTTTCCAAATTATAAAATTCCTGCTTCAAGGCGCATATGTTCGTGCACAGGGGCTATTAATATTTCAATTTAAAACCTCTGCGTGCGGTAGATATCGTACAATGCTCATGGAAGACATACAAACGCTTCGTTTTATTAATAAAGATTAAATTACAATGTATTTCCATTGTTCTGTATCAATATGGGAAAACGATTAGCTCGAACTATTGTCTAGACGACGAATAATATTTTCTCTTAAAGAAATGTAAGAGACCCATTGTAGGTTTATAAATCTATTGTTAAAATACCTTTTTATTTGTTTAAATCTTCGTGGAATATTAGGATAAGGACATCCCAATCTTGCACAAGTGAGAGGAGAAGAATGTAAGCAATTAAAGGAGGAAGAATGGTAGAGGAATAGAGGAAAATGGAGGCATTTTACTAAACTGGCCTGGCCACAGTCTGGAAACAATTAGCGATGATAATGATGGGAATATTTGTATATTAAGCAATCACTTATATTCATCACAATAGAAAAACATGCGTCACAAAAAACAGGCTAAGTTATTTCACAATCTATTATTTATGATCATAATAAGCTTCTATATTTTAATTCGCTCATGACCTTATTGTGTCGATACGGGGTGAAATCTCAATAATTATAAGAATATTGTAGTACTTGTGTACTAGTTATGAGAATATTAGTACTGGTCTATTACTTTTATCACAACTTGATCACTTATCTTGCTATGTTTACTGCATTATGTGCAGATTGATTGACCCACGAATCATGAAAGGCTGGGCAACAGTCAGTTACGCAATCAAGCAAAATCATGTGTTACTACAGTAGATTCATAAAACCTATTCAAGAAGGTTGTTTGGAAAGTAAAGTGTTTTTATTCAACGTAAAAAAAGAGAGTTTAGTAAAAAAAAAATCCTATTCTTTAGAATTCTCTATCTCAGTCAATTTCGCGACGATGCGTCAGCATAAAGAGTTCACTCACATAAGTATTCGATGAAGTGTGGAAAGCAATTTTCACCGATGGAAAATACTCCTCTTATACTGGAAATGTTGAAACCATCTATGAACTGAAGAAAGTGAAATGATTATCTACCTTTATCTATGAGAATAAAAAAGAAGCTAGTACATCGCACTATAGAAAGGTCTATTTATTAAAGAATGATGCATTGATTGAAATATAAACTAAACACATTTTACTATAGCAGCATGTATTTTCAAATAGACGAATTTAAATTTGGTCTTGATGATATAGTTTTTTTCTTAATCTAAAATGTGGACCAAACTTTATCTTAAGAATAGTTTATAGAATCAATAAAAGGGGGGATTTTTATTGTAACCTTATGCCTTAATAATAATACCAATATCAAGTATTGGGAGAAATACATTTTTAGTTAAGTTTTTGATAAATATATAAATCCTTATGTCTTCTGGATATTAAATAATAACGTTTATCTTTTGTAAAAAATTGTGTTGATTTATAATAAACTTAAATAATTTGTAAAGTATAAAAAATTTCAGACGATATAAACCATTTTATAATAATGTGTGTTTTAGCAACAAACAAAAAGCATTTTACGCCACGTTGTATTACTCTTGTGAGCAATACGCATTTATGTACATTAGTAGAGTAGGGAAAAGAGATATTATATGGAAATATACACACCATTTATCCTGGAAGGTAGCAGTCTTTCCTTGGTGGATGATTAGATGACCTTATTTTACAAGCTACGCCATTGTGTAAACGTGCAAGGTAATCTTAATGAATTTCAGGGTGAGCGTTTGTGTAGAGTAATAGTGGGAAACAATTTTGAAATAGAATTGTATTATTATTATTATTACTAGCACCATGTCTTACTACCCGTTCGGGTTATAGGCAGAATAATAATAAGATAAGAAGAATAATGGCATGTCCTGGGTACACCAATCTGTAGCTCAGTTTGCGGAAAGATTAGCCAATACTAATGTACCGAGGGAGCTAACCAAACCTTGGTGTCCATAAGAATTATGACCCTTTTGATAATTAAAAAATATCTCCGTACACCAGCTGAAAGTCAAATCCTGAACCTCTAGTTTAGCAGCCAGGAGGCTCTGACCCCTTTAAATACGCAATACACCCGACTGATATTTGAGCCCCAATCTTCCTGCCAATAGTAAGGCAGAACAGACGTGGTTGACGCCTATATACGTCCTGGGATTGGAGTAGGATCTATATTTAAATATAATTAATATTGATATAGAAGTTGGTGATAGCAGTTTGAACAATCTCACTCTACAGCCCTGCCCGATCCTTGACAGCAATGGCAAATAAAAAATGAGGAGAGGATGTGAAGGGAGAGGGAATGGACTAGTCTCAAAGGGTGACTTCTGATGTGAAGAGTATTATGGTGACTCCGCTACGTCTTGTAGAATCAAAAGGATTCACCATAAACTCGCTGGCTCGTGTAACCAATGAAACTTATCTGTCTGAGACCAAAGAGTCGACAAAGGAAAAAAAGTGGACAAAGAGTCTTCACAGGCGTAGGGTTGATTTAGTGGGAGTAGGGGTTAGGGAAGAATTTATCGTGAACTTTGGCTTCTGGTCAATGACCTGATGAGTCAAAGATCAACTCCTTGGTAGCTATAGAGAGCATATATAATGTTTAGTGGTTGGTCGTGTTTTATGTCGCCTTTCCCCGTTCAGGTTATGCCCATGTGTATTATGCTATTGTGTAAGGAATTAAGAAGGAGAGAAGGGAAGCTTACTTGCATTTGTGTGGAGGGAGAGTGGAAAACGATTGATAGAAAACGACAAAATTTCATAATATTTCAAATATTTCATTGGCTCAATAATTAGTGCATTTAAAAGAGTCGTAATGGTCAAACTATCATTATTAACATGTTAAAAATTACAATATTATGAGATTTTGTTTTAATTGATATTCCAAGATTATAAATAACTTGTCCAGGGTCTTTCAGTTGTATAGAATGTTTCATTAGTATTCACATTTATAAAATTTTAAATTTGAAATCATGTGTTTCTGAATGCTTTAAATATCAATATCTAAGTCTTAACCTATATTGTTCACTCCTTACTAAAGATTTATTTAGAATGTTTTCTAAAATGTTACTCTAAGTATCCCTGACCAAGATTCCACCCCCGACCCATTTGTCCAGTCTATTGTGAGAGTGACGCCTCAGGGTTTAGATCATTCGACTACCAAAGCAGTAATATATTAGTGATTTCTTTAGAAATCATTTATCAGGCTTTGTGTAGTATGCTTCTGTATTAAAGCGCCAGCATAATTTAGGGATAATTTATTTCGGGTATTCGGTACGATAGACCGTTCTGGATCCTAGAGAGTGTGTTCTTAGGTTCTAGGTTATAAAGGCATAGGTAACCTATAAGTGTAGTACTTGAAATGATTCCCAACAACTTATGAGTTAATAAAGGTTTGTTCTTGGTGGCGTCGCAACAAAATTTTATTCTTAGCTTTGTACAAATAAGGCAGGGTGTAAATATTTCTCAGTTCACTCAGTTTGCGGAGTGTGGTTCTAGCCTCCCGGGTGCTTATAACTTCGCAATTTATATTCAAATATATAATTACATAAAATAATGTATAATATTGTGTATTAAGCTGTGTATAATAATATGTAGATATTTGTGATGATCTCGTTATAGTTGTGTATAATTATAATATATTATTGTGTATAAGGTTACCTGTGGCTATAAATAGTTATGTGTACATGTGTATAACTAAATAAGATTGTGCATGCGATTATATTTTATAGTCATGTATAGTTATTTACAACTATCTACAGTTGTTTATAATTATATATGTATGAGATTTTAATAGGACTTACTAACTTTTCCAACATCTAGACTATGCCAGTAGCATGTCTATATAGTGGATAGAGTATTCTGTTTTCTGTTTTGCTTGTGAAAAAAATGTGAATTGTTAGTTAAGGTGAGCTTGGTGTTGGGTGATTTTAGTACCAAGATAGTTTCTAGGTCGTATTCTGTTGTAATCAATAAGATAACCCAACAAAACAAAACCACCAACTTTTTTTAAATCTTCTTTAGGTCCCACAACAATGGGCCAGTTGAACTAATCTTTACAAAGGGACAATGCAAAAGTTGGATTACTTTCTAAGTTTGCATGCACTATTTTGATTTCATTCTGACTTTAACTGGATTCTTGAATGAAATATAAATATTTTTATTAGACTTCAAGCGAAGAATAAAGAAAAAAAGAATTGATGATGACTAATGAGTGAGGCTTGAAGAAGTTGGGTAAAGGAGAGGTTCACAATAATAATTGAGAAAAGGTTTGTGTAGACCGAGCCTCAAAAGATTTAAATAATTTAAATTTTTTGTTAAATTGACAATCAAATGTTCAAACAAATCTATAACAATAAATGTAAGCTCTTGGAAATAAGTTTTAAAATCAATTCTCAATATTTTTACTATTCAGTCTCCCTAGAATAACATTAGAATGAGAAACTCTCAAATTGTAAGGTCAGACATGAGTTAAAACTTATAGAGTACAAATAAATAAATGTATTTGATTTTATTTATTAATGTTATAAGTAGAAATTGAAAATTTGAAAAAATAAAAACTGAAGGCTATTCGAGGTTTATAAGTTTGAAAAAAAGAGCTCTTTAATTTAAGATCTGAATAAATCCTAGGCCTACTATGATAATTAGAAGAAACTAAAATAATTTCAGGACAGACCAAAAATATGACCCAGTCCATTAACTTATCACACTCTCTGAATTCCCATTCAAGCAACATCAGAATTGAGGGGTGGTGAGGTTGTGAATAAATTACACCAATTTATGAAAGTTAAACACTTAATATGAACATGTTTCCTAAGATAAGGACTTGGATTCGATATTAAAATCTCATAGGTAAGATAGAGATTTAAATTTGAGATTTGGATTCAATTGATTTCAAACTAGTGGATTAGGAGCGTATATAAATGGCATGTTTTATTATTACGGGGGATCCGCCTTATCATATTTTATAGGGATGTTTTATTTAAATGCTGTTATACATCAATTTTCCAGGATATATGAATCACCACGTCTTGCTATCCATTCGTGTTATGTGCCTATGTACTAATTACGCTAGCGTGTTAGAAATTAGAAAGGTTAAATTTTATATGAATTCCACACACATTTGAAGGAAGGTAGAGTGGATATGATTTAGGAAATTAACCCTCAATACGCCAGACCAGTAATCAAACCCCAATTTCCTCGTAAATTGCAGACTAGTATATTGCAAGAATTACGCCTTACACCATAGAGCCATCAAAGTGGGCAGCCTCATGTAGTTCTCTTCATTAGTATAGATGGTTATATAATTCGAAATATCCATATTTTCTGTTTTAAAAACTATTATTAATTGTTATTATAAATATACTTAAAACCTTTAATGATGTTATATTATAAATATATTTAAAACCTTTAATGATGATGTATATTATTAGAAAATTTACCTAAAGTGGAAATTTATTCTAAAGCATTTGATAATAAATTATAAGGCTTAAAGTCATATGGTTATGAATGAAAATTTGATAACATTATTTAACGGGTCTTATAATATAAGTGCTTTAATAACAATTTTCTATTAAATCCTAGTACAGATATGGCATAAATACTGTACTTAGATCGTATTACTAATTGTTCAAGTCACGCTAGTTTGAAGTTCCATATAATTAATTCGAGGTAAGGATGTGCTAGGGACACATCCCTGTACAAAACACCCATCTGAGTATAACTGATTACTTAGACGGAAATAGTATGATAAGCTCGACAATTCTCACAAGACAACTCCCTGGAATGATAATTCAGTTGTACGGTAATGAAAACTCAAGAATAAGAAATTAATATAATAATTTCATGTTTGCGTGATTACGTTCTAGTTAATTAAAATACATGTATGATAAATATATGTTAATTAATAACATAATATATCAAACATGTGAAAATATTTATAATAAGTTGTGATGCTGTCTCCATATTACACGAGCATGGTTGAATTGGTCAAAGACCATCATTTTTCTAACAGAAAATAATATGTACTGTACATTTATGTTATTTGCGGTATATAATTGACATGCCTTCACAATAAGAATACTCGTCACACAGTTGGAGTTATAGGAATTTCTCATTTAGAAAAACTACATTCATACATCTTAATATTCAAGGATGGAGCTCCTCTTTGGATGAAATATGCTATAAGAGAAGGGGTCAGTGTTATATAGCTATATAGAGATCTACCTATCTCTATCGATCTATATATCTATCTATCTATCTATATGTATATAAGGTGGAAAGTAGATCTATCTGAAGAAGAAAACCCACTTACAGATGAGCTGGAAAACTGAAATTTAGTGGATAGGGAGGGGGGATGGCCCCATATAACCAGTAAAATCTAAAAACTGGAAATTTCAAAATAGGACTCCAGAAACTTAGGTTGGTTCTATAGTTAAAAATAAGTTTTTAAATACGGTAGAGATTTAAAATATGGCAGGAAGGTAAAGGGACAACTCAAAATAATCTTTAAATTCTGAAAACCTAACATTTATAGATTAGACTCTAAGAAATAGAGTTGGGGTGGGGTGGGGTTTCAAACAGAACAGCAATTATTATTAAGTGTGGTAGAAAATTTAAATTCACCAGGCAGGTAAGGACAACACAAAATAACCAAATAAATCTTAAAATGTATAATTGGTAGTTAAAAATTTATGTAAGAGGGATATATGGGGCTCACAATTTCGAGTATTAATAAAAACATCTTCTTTTCAATATGGTAGAAAAGTTAAATTCAGAATGAATGTAAAAGGACTATTTAAACAACAAGCGTAACTCAAAATTTTAAATGGAATTCAAGGAAGAGAAAATCATTTTAGGTGGGGTGGAAAATTTAATTCTGCCTGTAAGATAGAAGGACCCCTCCAAATAACTAAATAATGGTTAGGGGATGGAGGAGGACCAAATCTTCAAAACTAATAGAAACAACAACTTCTCTGTGTGGAAGAAAACTAAAATTTGGCAAGCGAGTTTTTTGGCTATTCCAAATAAGCATTAAGGTCTGAAAACTTCAAATTTATAAACGGAACATCTGAAGATAGGGGAAGGGAGGAGGAATGAAGAGGGGGTGGTATATAAGTAGAAAAAACCATTTATGATAGGTAGAAAATTAAATTTGCCAGGAATGTGGAAGGATAACTCCAAATGTCAAAATTAGTTCTATATATTTTCTCTTTTTAAGTGGGGGATGGTGAAATAGGTAAGTTTTGAAACTTACTAAACTAAAAAAAAATCTACTTATTAGTTTGGTAGAAAATTAAAATTTGAAAGGCTGAATATTCTTAGATTTCGAAATAAAATTCTAAAAAATGGAAAGGTTCTGGCTGCCCTTAATTTTTTCAAAAATATAAATAGCTCCTTAGTATGATAAATAATTAAAATATTTTATAAAATATGAAAGCGAAATACCTATAGATGTTAAAAATTCTACCTAAAGTGTAAAGTAAATTTAAATTTTGGCAAATCGGTTAAAATATCACCCAAGATATCATAAAATTGTGAAAGCTTAGAATTTAACAATAAGAATCAAAGAAATGGATGAAAGGGGGTTAAGGATGGCCTCTGAATTGCTCCATTAATAATAATAAAAATCTTTCTCACCGTGGTAGATAATTTTAATTTTACATAACTAGATGAATAAACCTAAAAATAAAAAACACAAAAAGTAAATATCTTGAAATTGGTCCATAGCATTGCGACTACTTAGCTAAATTTCGAAGGATAAGCTAGTGCCCAAATAGGAGCGACAAAATAATTAAAATAAACCACGTAAAGTGAACCGTGATGTTATTTGCTATACCTTGATGCTCATTTATTCGATATATGTTTATAATCGTCTATTATTTCATGTACGCTCTTTGGTAAACCGTTATGTTATTTTTTACTAGAAGTTTCTGTGAGGATGTCTACCACTTCATCTCACTTATCTTATCATCATGCTTAGGTAAGTATTGATTCCGTTTGTGCACTCGTTTTTGGTCTATTTCAAAGATTTAATTTATTTTAAATATTGATTGTAATAATTGCTTTGGGATTGTCATAGTTAGTTCAAAATTGAACAAGGAGGAACTTTAAAAATGTTGGTTGCCGAATGTTGAACGTCTTGATTTGATATAGATTTGATGTAGCCTACCCGTACGAAGAACGGGCCAAACACCTAGTTTTGTATATTTAAACACAAGTTATTGAATTATCAAAGGTACTAGAAGTAGTCCACGCTAGAAAATAAATTAGTATATTAATTATGGTAGCGCAAATATATCTTTAATATATGAAGAAAAGGTTTTCTTTGTTTGCGGATACAGATATTTCTTTATATCTTTCAGTTAAATTAAATATAGTAGACAAATAATACCCTGATTCAGCTAATATCCTGCTCGCCGTGATAATGTGTCATTTTCCAACTATATTTAATTTAATGATTATATATAATAAGGTAAGTTTAATATTTGCAAGTCATAATCTCAAACTGAAACACGTTATTTTTAAGTGGTAACATATTTTCTTTCAAGCTTTACTAAGCTACTTTTCCTAAGAGCTATGCTAGTTCAAAAATAATTCACCCTCTTTGTCAGAACGTGGATAATCGCAAAGAAAATTACTTGTGCAAACCCCCCTTGAACAATTACATAACCATCAATGAAAGTTAAATAGCGATGTGAATCAAACATCTAAGACCCCTTGTCCTCTGGTGTGGTTAGAAAAAAATCCTATTACATATAGTTAAATAGCATGTTCGGAAAGTATATATATATATATATATATATATATAAGTTCATAGCTTGTGCAATATGTAAACGGATATTGAGTGCATCGTAAATTCATATTGAACCATAAGAATTAATAATCTTATCTAAGACGAGCTTAAAAATGCATTTCATTATCTGTGTTTTAAGTCGATCAATTGTATTAATATATATTATCTAAAGTACACACAAAGTTAGTCATGAAGCGAGTTGTTTAACTCTAAGCAGTGTCGATAAGACAATATTATTTCCATAGTTTCACAAACATTGAGTACTCTCCAGTCGAAATACTATCTCAGAAAAATCCTAGTCTTTATTGTTCTAGGAAATATTAAAAGGCGCCAGTCCATGCTAAAAAAATTGTTATCCTTATCTTAAGCTAGGTGTATAGTTTATTCAATCAAGTAGGGAAAAAGGCATAACAAACGTTCTAACATCATTTAAAACAATTAATATAATTTCCACATCTTCTTGGCAATGACGTCAACCTGTTGGTGTTATTTATATTCACCATCAGGCAAACCGCATTTAACAATTCTAAAGGAGTTTGCATGAGTAGATAGAATCTAGGGTAAATGTACCCCCAATAGCTTGGATGTAGAATGAGAAACAATCTGAGAAAATATCTCAAAAGACCCAGCCGGAGTTTGATCCCCAACTAGACCATAATGGAACGGGCAAGTTTAAAATGTGAAACTAACCCATTCCATTCGAAATTAGAGCTAAATATTTTTTTAGAAACAACAAAACACATTTTGTTTTAACATTAGTAGCTAAATTACAATAGCGTCCATAAATTAACCGAGTAACGTAAATTACGTATTAATGGGTGCAATCCTAAAAGTTTATTGAGACAAAGATAAAAAATGAATACAATGATTTATGTTTCCTTATTGTGATTTTGTCTACTTGTCCCGTAATGTTTCCTGTATCTTTTCAGTGTAAACGTAGTTGACAGTGCATGCAATTTATTCCGATAAATTTATTATTGAGTGACGGTATGAAAGGCATTGAAGATACTATCTTAAATGAATACTGATAATTGATTAATTATTCACCTGCTATGCCGTAAAGAAAATCTACGGTAAAAAATGAGCCAGAGTTTCAGTCTATTCTCTAAAAGATGCAGCAGGCTTACTATTTGATTAAAAAAATAATCTTATATTGATGTTAGTAGATAGTTTTAGGTGCATCTGAATAGATAATGTTTTACTACATTCTACCTACGAGTCCTGGTTATCTGCATACTTACAGGGATAAGGCAGGTAAAAATACCCCTAAGTAAAGCCGCACCAAATTCAAACCACGATCTTCTCATCGTTGGCAAACAAAACTATATGAGGTTAAGGTGTCAGCCCACGTGCACACTGATACAGATATCAGATACACTAATTTTAATAAATTTGGTGTAATGGTGTTGCTTTCTGGAATTTTACATGTTTAATGAGTTTAAATCGTAAGGAATAAGTGATTGTAACTGGCAAAAACCGAAATTAGAGTGGAAATTAATAAAAGAATACAGTCAGGAAATGCATGCTATTATTCAGCCAGTGCGTTGTTAATTTTTAACTTCTTGTCAATAAATGTATGACTCAGAAGAAAAACACTATATTTTTTACAAACGTGAATAAGAACAAAACATATGATAATCTAGGAACTTTGATTTGGTTTAATCTTATAGAATAGTAGGTTCAATTAGATAATTTTTATTAATTGAATTAATAATTATGGCCAATACAGTTACTTTTGTTTATTTAATGATTAAATACAAACATATACATACGGGTGTAACTCCCCTCCAGACAAGAGAACCACTAACGGGGGAAATGCCATAGAATAATAATAATAGGGCCTATACTCAGGTGAAATACACTCGAAGACCACCACAGGTGAAATTCCATGAGCAACTGATGTCAGTCTCCCCCACCACTTGCAAGACTGATGGACTGAGATTGATGTGATCAGAAAATTCGGATCACATCAGTATTCTCGTAAGTCCATCCATCAGTCCATCAGTACTGCTCCTACATGATTAGTCAGATTGTCAATATTAATTATTACTTTATTAATACTGACAGTCTGACTGATCGTGTAGGATTCCTATAATACAGAATGGCTGGAAACTACAGATTCCCTTCTTCCTGAATGATGCGGCCTAACTTCATGTTGGCTATTTATAACTTCAGGTCCCGGCACAGATTTATCTGATTGCCGAACCCTTCCTTCACCTCTGACAAGACGTGTATTAATCACAATTTGTGAATGTGAGGAATGCCAGGCCTCCCCCGTGGTTCGGATTCCACGTTAAACTGTAGGTCCTCCATTTCATCTCACAATCACCCTTCCATTTCACATTAGCGTAAGTGCGTATAACCCGAACGGGTAGTAAGACGTGGTGCTAATAATAATAATAATAATAGTAATAATAATAATATTTATAACTTATTGCAGGCATCGATATTCCTCTTAAATTTTCACACTCGTGTTTACAACAGGCTAGATTTAAAATTCTAGCTTACAATAACTTAACATTAAAATTACATTTTTCAAGTTTAACAGGTTGCTCTTTATGATTGTGAAACATGAGTTCTCCCCTTACACGATGAAAATAAAGTTATGATGTTCGAAAAAAACGTAGTTAGGAAAATATTTGGTCCAAAAAGGGATGAATATAATAGAGTGTGTAGGGGCTATTTACAATGGAGAGTGAATAAGGTTAATTAATGCGGTGTTACATACCGTTTACTTGTCACCAAACATTGTCAGGGTAATTCAATCTGACATATTACATTGTGCAGTACATGAACCGGGAATGGAATCTAGAACTGCGTTCAAGGTATTGACCGTCAAATCTAATGGCTATAGATCAGTGGGAAGACCTAGATACAGATGGGAGGGTCATTGGCCTGAAAGAGATTAAGTGTAATAAGGTGGTCTGGATAGAATTAGTTCTAGAGATGGATGGATGGCGTACATTTGTAATTGTAGCAATGTATTTTCAAGTTCCTAAAATCATAGATTATATAAGTAATTATAAGCAACTCATACCACTATATATAACATATCAAGATAAGCAGAATTAAATTAAAAAATTATGACAGATATTGTCTTCTCTAGATTAATTCTCGGAAATTAATAACTTTTAATTAAGTCTTAACTCATAACTAAAAAATGAAGTTGGTTATCTTTAATATCAAATTAAAAAATGATATTTATCTATATATTACATAGAAATATAAAATGTAAAATTAAATTGTTTGATGAGTGTTTAACTTCTTATCTATCTTCAAGTAAAATAAGTTATATAAAATGGTAGTGATTTATTATACTAATAAATTTTCTATTTGTGCAATTTGTAGATTTCTCGACTTGTTATTTTATTTGTATGTACCTGGTGGTTCTTGAGTGAGAAAATGATCATTACTATATATTAGACAGGCATATATTTAGTGAAAAATATCTAGGAAATATTTAACATCATGAACCGATATTCACGAGATTTAAGTCTTTGAGCCCATAATATAACTAAAAGTTAAAAATAAAATAAAACAATCCTTAGAGCATCCCACTTTCCTTAAAACGTATACAAAGTTTAGGTATTTAGGTTCATTTGTTTTAAATGTACCGACAATAGACTAAGCCCTAAGGTCTAAAACTTGCAATACAGCCTCATATTTCAACAATTATACCCATGGCACACCCAAAGGCTACAAGTGGAATGTTTAAGCTTTCGATTTTTGGTTGTTTTATGCCGTACCCGAATCAGTGGTCAAAAGAGCTAATTTATTAGCTACGCAAAGGTAAAATAAAAAATTGCACACAGGTTTCATAACTTTAGGTTTCCAAAAATTAAGTATGCACAGTTTAATTTATTTAGAGCCTCGTCGGTGGCCGCATGCTACTCTTGCAGTAGACGGGGAGATCGATGTTAAAATCTCGGTTAGGTGTATTGAGGGTGGTTTTTCCAAAATTGTTTTCCACGCGAATGTGGGCTCACTTGCTATAAATATAACCTCCTTTATCTCTAAAACCATTAGCGTAGTTAGTACATAAGCCTATCCCACAGACAAGGAAAGAACAGATTCACAGCCTCTAGTTTAAACGTGTTGCGCTCCCTTTCGAGGCTTTACTCCTTCACCATTGGGATCGCTAGGTGCGATCCCCAGTGACTACAGCGCAATCAAGTGAGCATTTTTTAAACGACTCACTTTAAACCCGAATGTACTAGAAGGCAGATACAAAATATGAGCTTCTCGAGGTAACCTGTCAGCTGGTTGTTACCGAGCAAGCTTCCCCTGTCTCTAACCCCCTCGTCTCTAAGTAACATAAACCTGTCACACAGATAAGTTTACTCTGACTGCACATAAAAAGAAAACTTGAAACAAAATGGACCTTTTATATTTTTAACTTAGGGACTGGCCGTCGCCTGAAATTATGTGTTATGGAGCACTGAGGAGAATTGCAGACGTCTAGAAATATCAATTTATTTAACAAATAGTTAGATATTTTAAAATATTGTTTTAACCAAAATGAGGGTGAAAGTTCTGACCAGTTAAATAGTTTAAATCTTATTTCTAAAGTTTGTTTTAAAAAATGTGTGATATCTTATATAGAACCGTATAAAACATTCCTACAAATCGTGAACCTGTCAAAACATGACTTTATTTAATAGAGGAAGGCTTGATACCGTTCCACGTGGCCACTAATGCAAGTCTATAATAGTTGTTTCATGCTATGTATTTAAAATAATTAATGTATAATTGAAATAATTTAAAAACTGGTGTTTTCCCATTGTAAATTAAAATCCCCACACTAAAGTAATTAAAGTTAAAACAAAAATAAAGGATGGTTTTAAATAGTTATAAGGTTTTCTCTTATTTAAAAATTAAGTAGTAGACACTAAAGTTAAACTATTGTATTTTGTAAGAGTATTTGAATGCAGGCCGGATAGTAATACAAAGATATTGAAGACAAACGGGCCGGTCAGCTATGTCTCACGGGCCGTTTGTTTGCGAATCCTGCCTTACCATTCGACCTTAAAAGGGGGTGCTGTTTGTTAGTAAAAGTTAAATCAGTTCGAAATTTTAATTAATCATATAGGGCCCATTCGTATGGATAAAATTATGTACAGTTTATTGAAGCAATTAATCAACATTTAATATACCATACACTCCATTTATCTTAAAGTTAGCAAGCTTTTTTTATGAATTACTAACATCCCACATGGCGTTGCCCATGACCCACTGTTGTATAATAATTATATAAGCCTCTCCCCCCTCCCCCCCATAGTGCCCGCACCTCTGAAATGTAATTCTAAAACAGATAAAAAATATTTTCTTCAAAAATTTGTTTAAAATAGCCTAATTAAAAAGCTAACTAAAAATTTAAAAATCTGGCTTCGAGGTGCATTCGGACCCCCCTTCCGTCCACCTATGTTAAAAATTTCGGATCTATGCGTGCCGTAGATTTGGCTGGGCATCGCACACAAACAAACACTTTCTTTTATTATTGTAGACTATGATGTAGCATTGTGGCTTATAAAATACGGTTATAGCCTAGTCTATTCTATTAAAGTATTGATGTCACCTTTCAGTGTAAATCGATTGTAGGCTACATACATATTATTTTGATACGTGAGATACAGAATAAATATGTATCTCAAAATACTTCTTACTATTTACTATTTAACATATTTTGTTATTAAATGAATGGTTTTTAAATAGGAACTAATGAGTATGAAAGTACACATACAATTTTAACGTTATTTTATCATCACAAATTAAGATTAGATATTTATTTGTTTTACCGTTCGATCTTTTAAATAAGTTGCTGGCTATCTTGCATACAAGATCAAACGGAAATTTCACTGTAAACTCTGCATGAATACATTAACAAAGTGTGATGCCATCAAGGAGTCATTACATAATTATATAACTTTTCATAGAGCATATCTCAATTAAGGGCATGAAGAATTAAGGAATCTCAAATACTCTACAGATATGTTCACACACATGTCCTAGAAACATTTATTGAGCAATTTCCTTATGTGCAACACAAATAAGGTATTGTACATATAATGTTAGGAAAGGCATTGAAGAAATTAAGAATAATGTACCCTCATTGGCTTAATCAATGCAAAAAGCACAATCAATTTTGTACAAAGCCACCTCCTTAAAGTTAGAATCCACAATCACTTTCTGTGGACTGCAAAGTAGAATATTTAATGTTTAGGAAAGCCGACGCAGAAAATATGGAACGTATTACACCAATAATCTCATCTCATTTAGTGAACTTTGGAGAGTTGAGTACTTGTGGCCTTAAGCTGATTTTGATCCCAACTAAATGAAATAAATTAACTGTGTTTTGACATATTTCTATGAATCTTTACTCTTGTCTCAAAATTAATATTGGTAGCGTGTTCCATTTTGAAACGTTGAAATAATGTAAGGATTTATAAGTAGTTTTAATGTTGAATAGTTGTCATTGTTTTACAAACAAAACCAGCTGTTTGGCCTAAGCTTTAGGTTAACAACTTTGGCTTTTAAATAGTAGGCTTGGCTAGGAAGTATGTTTCAATAAATCACATTAATTGTTAAAGTGTGTTAAAGATCAAATTTGTACTAGTATTTAACTAAACACTCTTCATAAGACTATATAACTGTATTTGATACGTTAAAAATAAATACAATATTCAAATAATGGGACATTATGACTGTATAGACTCAAAAACTTACATAAGTGGCGAATGTAGTATTTACTTCTTTTTTCTTCTTAAATTGTGATTATTCTACTCCATAGTGCCATTGAGCCTTTAGTTGAAAGTAGTTTTAATAATGTCTAGAAATGTGTTTGCGCCATTGAAGTGTATAAGACTATGATTTGTGCTCATCTTTACGTAAATATACCATTCTTACTGCCTCTCGACACCTTGAAGGGAAAGGAGGCCTACTGTGCTCGTAAAAAAGTCCAAATTTTTATAACGCTCAACCCTCAGAAACTGAAACGGTGTTTTTGCGATGCCATTTCCCTGTGTGTCTATATATAGGCCTATAACCGACACAATTTTACTGATCAGGCTAAAACTTAGTATATATGGTTTTTATAAGGTTTCTCCCAGGAGTTTTTGGAGTTAGATATCTTACCCTAAAGTTGAGGGTAGTTTACTAAAGGTAAATAGAGAGAAAACAAGCTATCTAGAAATCCGCTGTAACGATTTTTTTTATTAAATTTCATATCTGGGCATTGTTTATCATTATAAACTAAATGTCCGTTCTAATCATCCCATGAACATAATTTTAAGGGTAATTTACATAAGCAGATAAGCAATTTTAATCATATCTTCGCAAGTATTTGAGGCTTGAAATAGCTAATTATTGTAAGGTTGTAATAAAATTTAAATTTAAATTAAAAAACCTTTACTTGAAATATAATTCTATGAGACCCTAAATATCTCTACGTAATGGATCGTAACATTTTTCGTTCCCCCCTTATCCCTTACAGATCTTACGTAATTTTCTTACGAATTGGTAAATTATATTATTTTACACAGAAGGATTGGTGGTGTGAAACTATAGAATACTTATCTCAGCAAAATTAGATGTAACACATCATGAGTAAATTACATCTTATAGTTATGTATAGCTGTGTATGTCCACAGGCTACGCTTCAGCGCCATCTGTCTACGCTAGGTGCAACCTTTTTGACCGCGCGTCTGTAGAAGTGTTTTTTTAGATTTTGTCTCACCATAAACATTGATAAAATCTATTGTTTATCATTATAAACTAAATGTCCGTTCTAATCATCCCATGAACATAATTTTAAGGGTAATTTACATAAGCAGATAAGCAATTTTAATCATATCTTCGCAAGTATTTGAGGCTTGAAATAGCTAATTATTGTAAGGTTGTAATAAAATTTAAATTTAAATTAAAAAACCTTTACTTGAAATATAATTCTATGAGACCCTAAATATCTCTACGTAATGGATCGTAACATTTTTCGTTCCCCCCTTATCCCTTACAGATCTTACGTAATTTTCTTACGAATTGGTAAATTATATTATTTTACACAGAAGGATTGGTGGTGTGAAACTATAGAATACTTATCTCAGCAAAATTAGATGTAACACATCATGAGTAAATTACATCTTATAGTTATGTATAGCTGTGTATGTCCACAGGCTACGCTTCAGCGCCATCTGTCTACGCTAGGTGCAACCTTTTTGACCGCGCGTCTGTAGAAGTGTTTTTTTAGATTTTGTCTCACCATAAACATTGATAAAATCTTTAGTTAAGATAGATTCTGCCCACCCCCACGAAAACGTAAGAAAATAATGATTACCCCCACTCCAAAAAATCCTTACCTAATTCTGTAATTGTCCCTAGCTTCCAAGCTATTGGCAAAATACGTTTTTTTAAATTGAGGTCTCGGAAATCGGGAGTTGATTACTATACTTTTTGATGAACAATATGTTTCTGTAAAATATGAATAATAAACAATACTGCACGTTTCTTTCATTTATCCCTCTTGGTGGAATGTGATGCTCTTTTTTTCTATCATGTTTCTGCAAAAATGTCTATTATCTGGTTTCACAAATCTTACGAGGTTTAAGTAAATATTTCCATTCTTAGACAAAAGAGAAAGTCTTTGTGGTGCACCATACCATTTATTTATTGAGGTATGCCTAGCTATTAGCCCTAATAATATGGACACAAGTTAATATTATTCAGCTTATAAACTAGTGTGTAGTTTCGTCTTTATTAAAACATTATTTCTAACTTATGACTTGGTGGATACCAAAAGAGATATCATAGAAGAATTATCTATTGAAAACATTTATCTACAGTTAATTTTAGCCAAATAGTCCATATCAACTGCTATTTAAAATTAATATATCTAAATATTAGAAGTATAATGCACAAATTTGAGAATTTATTATGTTTTATCTCTTATATTAAACTAAATATTGATTTAATCATATTAACACGAGTGTGAATATAAAGGGATGAGACATTATTGTTTAACATTTCAAACTACAAGGCTAATTTTGCTTGTAGAGAATAAATGAGGTGGGGGAGTTTGTGGTTTTGTTAGAAAAGCTTAAAGCTTAATGATTTCAAAAATGTACATTTGAAATTTTTAGTAAAGGTTCCTGTTTGGCCCTAGATCAGAGAAAGGCTAGACTTTTGTGAAATTCTCAACCTGTAAGAGATGAAAAAGGGGGGAGGGGGGGGTCCATAGTTTTCAAAAGTCAATGACCGTGCATCTTTTGAACTAGTGGGCATAGAGGCTTGAAATCTAAAATGAATGTTTCTTTTTAGAATTGGTTGAGGAATTTCTAGGGTTTTTCAAATTTCATCGCCTAAAGGGGTGTAAGGAGGGGAAAAGGGGGCAGTAAATTCTATGTCATCCAATCAAAATGAAATTTGATGAATGGGGGTTTATCGGGTCACAGAATGCTAATATGAAATTAATTTATCTATGGCATCCACACGCTGATTCCTGAGGTGCGTTGGTAAAAAAAAGTGTGGTCAAGACTACCAAAACTAATATAAATAAATACTTTCCAGGGTGATAAAAGATTAAAATTTTGCAGACAACCAATAGGACCACTCCAAATAATTATAAAAGTATGAACATTTTTGCTAAATAAGTGGGAACCTGGGACATAGTAAAGGGGATATAAACAATATAAAAACCTTTTATGTGTGCTAGAAAATTTAAATATGACAGTTGTTTAGGAGGACAACTCCAAATAACCAAATAAGTATTAAAAATTGAAATTTCTAAATGAGAGTTAGAAAAATGAGCTTAAATATTTACAAAACTAATAGAAAAAACTAATTCCCAGTGTGACAGATGACTGAACTGTATAAGTAAAGTAAAGGGACATCTCAAATAACTATAAGTCTGTACATTTTTAATTTTAAATGGGAGTAGGGGGTTGTAAATAAAAAACAACTTTTAGCTGTGATAGAATATTTAAATTTGGCAATTAGGTAGAATGACCTTTCAAAATAACCAAATAAATCTTTATATTTTAAATTTCTAAGTGGGAGTTGAAGAAATGGTAGGGGAAGAGTGCGTGCTCAACATTTCCAAAAACTAATACATTCAACTATTTCTCTGTGTGGTAGAGAACTTATTCGTAGGTATAGGGACCACTCTGAATAAACAAAATAATATGAACATTTTAAATTTAAACTATGGGAAATGGGGGAGGGGGAAGCTACAGCTAGAAGTAACTTTTGAGATGAGGTTAAAACTTAAAATTTGAAAGACAGGTATAAATAAAACTCCAGATATCCAAATGAATGTTAGAATTAAAAATTTCTCAAAGTGGGTTGGAAAAGTGGGTTGGAATAGTGGGTTGAGTGGTATTAGAAACAACCTCTTCTCAGTGTGGTATAAAACTAAAATTCTGCATATAGGTAAATATACCATTCCAAATAACTATAGAAGTCCAGACATTTTAAAGTTTTTAATGGGAGTTCCGGAAATAAAGGGGAGTTTATAAGAAAAATTAAGTATGGTAGAAAGTCTAAATTTTTCTTGCTGGTAGAGGTACGGCTTCAGATAACAAAATCAGTCTTAGATTTGATATTTTGAAGTGGGAGTTATAGAAATGGGGAGAGGGAGACTAAAATTTAAAAAACCAGTGGATAAACTACTTTTATGTGTGGTATAAAACTGGAATTCGTCAAGCAGATATAGGGACCATCCAAATCTTAATATATATAATTCTTCTGTACGTGTGTATGTCACTGAACTCCTCCTAAACGGATGGACCGATTTTGATGAAATTTTTTGTGTGTGTTTGAGTGGGTCCGTGGATGGTTTGGATTCACAATTGGACCCGGTAGGTGGCGCTGCAATTGGGTTGTAGGATTTTTTTTATTTTTTAGGGAATTTTTTGGGGGGGAAATTTTTTTTAGATTTTTTGCATATCAGAACATGTAGCCTCAAAATTTCACCCCCCAATATTTATAATAATGAATATAATATTAATAATTGACCGTTAAAAAAATAATAAGTTCATCAATAATTGACCGTTAAAACCTTCTGAAAAGTTCATGAATAATTGAACTTGTGAGAATAATTTATAGTTATGTTTGTTTTTCGATACAGCTGATATTTGTGGAGTTGAGCGCGAAATTCCAAAAATAAAAAGATGTTTTATTTGTATGTTTTCTTGACAAACACTGAATTTGTAATATTTGTGTTACTCACTAATTGGAGTTCATTGTGAATTTGTAATTGTGATGATTACATAGTATTTGTTTTATTATCGAAATCAATTATGCCACCCAAACTAAAAGCCAACGTTCGGGCAGGACAACGTCTGTCGGGTCCGCTAGTTAACTATAAAGTCTGAACATTTTAAATTTCAAAATGAGACTACAGGAAATAGGGGTGCAGGGGGCTAAGGGAGGAGATAGGTGTGTACAAGTAGGAGGTAGAAAATTTAAATTTGTCAGGAATGTAGAGTAATAACTTCAAATAACAACAAATACATTTTAAATATTAGTTATTTCTAAAAAAACTGGTGATATAGTGGTTTTAAATTTTTTTAACTAAACTACTACTTATAAAATTGTTTGATGATTGACATAAGTCAGGTGGGCTTAGAGACCAACTCAAACAGTATCAAGGCCTGAATTATTAAATTTAAAAATGAAGTCTCTGAAAATAGGGAAGGACGGTCCCATCAAAATGTTTACAAAGCTATATAAATACAAATTTTTTAGAGAAAAAAAAACTTAAAATGTCGCCATGCAATTTTATAAAACAACAGGTTTGAGTTGCTAGACAGGGATACATTGTTCACGTTAATTCATTTAAAGAGTTTCTTATCTAATGCCGCTATATTCATAACAGATATTCCAACAAACGGTTGAAATCACCAAGTGAAGAAAATTGAACTATATATTTATACTGGAGCAATATTTATTTATTTTGGGCAAAAAAAAATTGATAAAAAAACTGCAAAAACATTGGCATTTTCTCGCGTTTCCTACACTCTTGAACAAATAGAATTTCAAAATTGAAGCCCAGGAAATGGTAGTGCTTAAAATGTATACAAACAATATAGAAAATTCTTTAAGATATGGTTAGGTTGACATTTAGCAGCCACGTAAAATATCATATTAGATAATCAAATAAGTTTTAAAATTTCAAATTGGAACTGTGAAAGCTAGAAAGGTGAAGGAGAAAGAGGGGTTTAGAAATTAGAATAAATTGCCATCTTTCCTAAGAAAATATACTTTAATGCATGAAAGAAATTTTAAATTTGTGAATTTGATAAAAGGACCATCCCACACAACCATTAGAGTTAGAAAGTTTGGAATTTGAAAATTTACTGCTGGGAAATAGTAGAGGGGCCTCTAAAATTTCCTAAACTATAAAGACGATATGTTCCAAATGCGGGTACACTTTATTATAACTAAACCTCCCTCATCCCTAACACAATAACGTAAATAATAGTACATAGGCGTATAGCTCGAACTAATATTAAGGCACGGTGCTAACAAAAATAGCAAAATAGAATATGTTATCGGTGCTAACTACAAAAAAAAATCTACTTTATAAAAGGATCTTTTTATAAAAATAGGAATGTAGTAAGACATTTGGAACACTAAATTTGTAGAGGCAGAAGAAAAAAGTTTAAACTACTAAAATTAAATCAACACACAAACTAAAGACTATCTTAAAGTGGATACATTAGACTTACAAACACATAGCTATTATTGCATATATAGGAACAATTAAAATAATCCAATTCAGGACACATAACTTGATGACCATGATTCTCGTTGGATTATAATCATGCTTCATATTTAATGTTTTTGTAAAATAATCTTTTATGTCATTTATGCTCGTTGGTGAATTATGATGCTCTTTTCTCCAACGTGTATTTATGATCGTGCTTAGGTAAAATTTGCATTGTCATTGGAGTTCGACGGCCGCGCTGTGATTGCGCTCGTTTGTGCACTCAGATTGTAGACTAGGTAATATTCTAGTTCTAAGATTTTGTATTTATTAATTGCCATAACTGGTTTGTGATTTCCATTATTAGCTTAGTATTGTACACGAAGGAACTTTCAAAATTTTGAAAACTGGATGTTCACCATAATGTAAGAATGCTATGGCTAAATACCTCAAAGCTCGATCTAGTATATTACGAAATCAAAGTGATCAGAATATTATGAAAGATAGCAATGTCCAAATTTGTTTAACACATATTTTAATCAAATTCACGTTAAATCTTATTTCTGTATTATTATTGTATTGATTTTTTACTTTCTCGCTATCTTACAGGTAGAGAAAGTATTGTGATCGTAAAAAAAATCGAACTCAATATTTTGATTAATCTTAACGTTTCATGACTCCCTGAGTCCGAAAAAGTGATTTTTGAATTTCCATCTCTCTGTCTATATGTCTGTCTGTACCTCCAACTAGAGCCTAAACTATTTTACCGATCGGGCTAAAACTTGGTATCTAGGGTTTTCATAGGATTTCCCCAAGGTATTTTTGGAATTGGATATCTACACCTAAAATTAAGGGTAGTTAACTGAAGGGCAGAAAGAGAAAAAGTCAATTTTCTCAAAATTGGCTCTAAAGATTTTGATTAAATTTCATGTATAAACATTTATAAATATTCCATAAAAATGCCCACTCTCTATATTTCGGCAAAATTAGTTTAAGGGCTCCAGTCTGACACGTAAATTCTCATTTTTTATCATATCTCCGAAACTATTTGAGATATTAAACTACTTATATTACAAGTATGTAGATCTATTTATAATACAAATATTTTATTTGAAACATTTTTTTTATAAAACAAATAACTTTCAAGCTATACGATGATACATATATATTTTAACTTTTAGAACACCAAAGGTTAAGTATTGCCACCGTAAAAAAAATCCAACCTGAAATGTTGATGGATTTCGACGTCTAATGACCCCCAAACCCTTAAAAATGTATTTGCAATGCCGTCTGTATGTGTGTCTGTTAAAACTTAAAATTAAGAGTAGTTTTATAAAAGGTGAAAAGAGAAAAAAAATCGATTTTCTAAAAATCGGCTATAACGATTTTGATTAAAATTCGTATCTAGGCGTTGGATTAAGATTATAAATAAACTGGCTATTTTCATTTTCCCATGAAAATTACTTTTAGGGTAGTTTACAGAAGCTGAAATTTCCTTATCTCCACAACTATTTGAGATACTAAATAACTTATCATTGCAAAATTGTAGAACTATTAAAAATAAAACAACTTTTATACTAAATACATTTTTATAAAACCAACAGTTTCTGAGATATTGGCAAATATACAAATACAATTTTGTGAGCTTTAGATGTAAAAATATACTATTTAAGTTTTAACGCAATAATTTTCCAATGCCATAGAGTTATTAAATATAATTCTCTCAAAAAGTGTGTTATTTATCTTTAAACCTCTTAGGAGAAATGTTTGTACAGCAATGATCTATCTCCATTTTAGAGTCAATAGTCAATATTTACATTTTTTATTGGTCAATAATTTATAAATGAGGAATTTAATATCAATGCGCTGACCTGAAGATGTGCAACACCTAATAAAATGTCGATCGGAAGTCAAAATTTTAATACGAAGTGTTGACCCTTGCGGACCCAATACTAAACTTTATTGTTGGTCCAAACATACAAATGAGGACATTAATTCTATAAAAATTAAAATTTTAAATTTAAAACTGGGACTTGAATTTTTTTTACATAAGTATAGTGCAATTTATGCTTGTATTTGCTAGAGTTTACTATTTAGTTTCACATAAATTACAAGTTATGAGTAAATATCTCCATTTTTAAACAGTAGATCGAGAAAGTCCGTGCGGGGCTCCGTACCATTTATTGATAATAATTATCATAATTTTATTTTCAAACCTATCTAAACTATATAATCAGAACTTTTCTCTCTACTTTATTAGATAATTTAAATACCATACAATTAATAACTACAGCTGTGATTAAAACAATATTTGAGTGTAGTTAAGAGTGTGTTTTTCATATACTTCGTATTGTCAACAATTTTACTCACTTTACTAATCTCTATTTTACTCTGATGTAATATTTATTTTTTAAGAATAATCTGCAATTATTAATTGTATGAAAATATTGTTCTATTATAGTAAAATAATCTTATACTGAAAGAGTTTTCAGTGTAATAGTTTTTTTACATTTATTTCTATTCCCCTTTACTAAAATTAAGATATATTTATTTTTGCATACAGACACGAGAAGGTGTTGAACAAGTGTAATTGGACAAAACATTATGAGCTTTTTGATAGCATATCACTTTTATATTTTATTTGTATTAATTTGACAAAAAATTTAAAAATAAATGCAACCTTTACAACATAAGTATTTGATTTTAATTACTGATTTATTTTGTGCACCGTGTCTTCTCATTAAGGCTATCCACGTATTTACTCCAATGGATAAGGAATGAGGAAGGTAAAATGTTTGGGAAACGTGCCCGTATTTGCGTTGAAGGAGAATTATAAGCATATTAGGAAAAACACTCTCTGTACACCCGATCGGGATTAGAACACCGGTATCCCAGTTATTTGCAATCAAGGCTAATGAAAAAGTGAATCCTGAGGAACGCTGAAGCTGGTCACAAAATATTTAATAATTCATTTACAAGTGCATTTCCAAGACCGCGTGTCACGTTTAAACTGTAGAAGCACTGGAATTGTATATTTGGGTTCAACACTCTCAAATGTTTGAAAAGTTTTGGTCAATGAAAGGGGGGTGAGGCGGGGTAAGGGATTACCACTACCTGGACTATTTATTGTACAGTAGCCACATGTGCTTCTTTGGTGCTGACTGACAGTTCACAGCTGACTTCTGACAGTCAACAGTTAGGTAGGTATATACCTAAATTTTGACTATCAGAAGTGACAGCTGCTAAACACATGTGTTTTGAATATCATATGGTTCGGCATAGGGATACATAATTTGGTCTGGTAGCTTTTCAAAGCCGTCAGCTGTCAGCTGTGAGCTGTCAGCTGTGAGCTGTCAGTCAGCACCAAAGAAGCCATGGGGCTACTGTACTTGGAGAGACGGCAGCTCTTGGCTCTCAGATTGTCTTTTTCTCGAGGAACATTTTTAAAGTGAGTTGTTTTAAAGAATTCTCACCTGGAAGCGCTGTTATCACTAGATATTTTAAGTTATACCTGACGGTAGCAAATCTCCCGTAAGGCTGTGTATCTGTTATGTCCTTGTCTGTGGCCTAGCCTAACGGGTAGTAAGACGCAGTGCTAAACAAAATATAAATATGTAGATTAGTTGGTTTTTAGTAACCCTCAATTATGTGATCTTAAGCATTAAGACCTAATTCATCTGACTTTAACGAGAAATGTCATTTATATTTGTATTAATGCATAACTATCAATGTCAATGTTAGGTAATATCAACATAATACATTTTACAAATGCTAACACGAAACAACCAAACAAACTTAATTTTACTGACCCCGTGCTACAGTGGTCAGTCCACCTGCCTACCAACCTAATGTTCCTGGGTTCCACTCTCGGCTGATACCATGGGTATTTTTCCCGAAACGGTAGTTACCCCAACAGTCATCAGGGTTTGATTGGTTAGGCTTGAGCTAGGTTTAAGATCACTCCTGGCTCCCCACCTTCATAACCACTATCATCCATCAAATTTTCTCACTGCTGTTACAACGTGTAAGCAAACTAGTGGTCAACTTTCTCTGACACTTGAACGGCTAAATGACTACACACACACGTGACTGAACTAAATACACAGTATCCCTCTCGTTCAAAAAAATAACCTAGCCATAGGCTACTAGAAACTTTCTTTGATTTTAAGATTGAATTATATTTTGTGATTTCTTTTTAGATTTAAGATGATAATAATTTTCATTAGTAGACCAGTTAAATGAAAAGAAAACATGACTACTATACTAAACAGATTAGGTCGATAGAAAACGTAACGTTGATCACGTGTTTTGAAGAACTACAATTGCACTACTGTAGATTATAATATAATATATTATATGCTTGAGATGGACACCCTATAGTGATAATAATAATATTTAGCACCGCGTCTTACTACCCGTTCGGGTTATACGCTTGACACCCTATAGGTTTATTGGGATGGAGTACTAGCATATACAGACACACACACAAATACATATTTATTCTAGTTATATGAAACATAGGACATTAATAATTTTAATTCTACTACACGTTGCCACTTTTGAGTGGTTGGATTTTTTGTTTTAAGTTTTTATCCATGCCAAGAATAAGTTCTGACCAGTATTCAATGTATGACTGAACCAATAATTCACATGTGATTTTATGAGATATTCATACTATACTCAAATAAATTATTTAATAACACGTTTTGGAATTAATATTTTTTAAGTATTTCCAAATATTTAAAATTTGTATATTATAATTTCAAGAATTTAAATCTCTAATATGCTGTATAATTTTAAATATAGTATAGTATAATTCTTTAATTCAATGTATGTTTATGTTTTAAGATCGAAATAGGAACTATATTCTGTATTTTCAGAACGTTAGGGTTTCTATGTAACAGGTACCATAGCCAACCTGACAATCAAAACATGATCGGAAAATGTCCCCAACGTGTAAAAGATCTGCGTGCCGAGTTTGTTTGAATTATTTTTTGAGTCGCAAGTTTAACTAATGTTTGAGGGCAAAAAGAATGGGCTAAAATAAACAGACAATATAGCTGTTGGTAAATTATTGGATAGGGTAGAAAGAGGCAGGATTGATTACACTTAAATATCTTCCTTTATATTTCAATTAAGACTACGAGGAAAAAAATTGTACCACTTAACACTAAGTGTTTATATTAGATAATGATTTCTGCGCAGATTGTAATACAAAGTAAACACTTTTCGAACATATGTTGAAAACCGCTAAGTCAAAAGGTGATATGTTGCAAGATTTCAGGTTCCAGATTAGTATATAAGCAGAGTGATACTCATTGCTTTCAAACAAAATCTGAGTTATTAGATAATGGGTAAGTTATTTTATTAGTATTGCTTTGGATCAAAATAAAGGCAATTGCTAATATATTTTATTAAATAACAAAAGTACAATATTATTAAATAAATATATGAGATGTAGTAGATATTTGTATAGTAGTTAGTAATATTCAATGTCTTGGTAAATATATTTTATTTTGATATTCCTACAACGATGTTCAGTAATTCTGTAAATATTATACGCAATTATTTAATTTAAAATAAAATAATTCTATTTATTTAATAATGCAATGGTTTAATGTTGAATAGTATGGAATATAGAGCCGATGGTCAAATGAGTATAGTTATGTTAAATACAATCAAATTACGATATTATTTTAATTATGCATGGAAAATTATATGTGCAATCACAAAATATATTATTGACTAATAAATTGTAAAAACATAGTTTTACTTTAAATGTTTAAGAGACTAGACATGATATTTTAAAATTCATCATTAAAAGGTGACATAGCTTGGATAGTGTGACTTATTTATCACAGTCTACAAAAATGTAGTCAGTCTTATTATTAATTTCAAATTATATAGTTGATAGAATACATACTCTATCAAATGTTTTTTCTGTTCCATTAAAAAACACTTCATGTTTCGAACTTTACCGACTGAACGAGCAGCCACCGACGTTAGCAATGATAGTGCTAACATTTACGGGTAGAGGGTGTCATGTCATCAGCATGAAGAAACCTACGGCCATTAATATCGGTTTTATAGACCGGAGCTGCTACTTATTTGTTCTCACGAGGTAGATTTTGAACCCATTCCAGACCCATTGCTCAACATAAAGATTCTGGAAATACTGAGGATCAAACCCGAGACCTCGGAATATTTAGCTATGAGCTCTGACCACTGGACCAGAGATACGGTCAATATAACGATAAAAATAATAATGTTTTTTTGTTTTCTAGTTAAAGAATCATTTACAAAAGTGGAACATAGTTATTTTATCATTTAATTTCAATTCTTGAAACTATATTTTGACTATATTTAGAAAAATGAAACATGCATAGATTATGTGAACTTATACATAGCATATGTCATTATTATATTATTAATAACAGTACGGTAAAACTGTTTTAATATGCAAATTCAATTCTACCGTTCACGTAAAAATATTGCTCCTATGATAATTTTTGTAAAAATAGTGCAAATATTTTATATTCAAACCAAAGAGATGGATCAAATAAAAATATATTTCAATATGACGAGAAAAAAAATCAACTCAATACTTACAATTGGAGATTTAGATCATTAAAATACAGAAACTATTTAGAATTAAATAAAATGCTTTGATTTGCTTTTATTTATTTTCTAAATGGAAAGTAATACATAAGAAAAACAATATATATAAGCTAAAGTTAATACAAATTATCAATACATTTTATGGTATGAATTTTTCTATCTAAGTTTTTTAGAATGTCAATACAGATACATTTTTAGAACATATAAATAGTTTGATTTTTCTTGACAAAAATTAGTATTTCAGAACATTTCCTATTAATTAATACCATATTCTTGGGTCAAAGTAAGCTGTTTTGTTCAAGGGCTAGTAGAACTAATAGAAGGCCTTCTTTTTATAATCATCGCTGTTTTTAAAAATTGAAAGCCATATTTCATATTGTGGCATTAAATTTTTTTTTACAGTAAAAACCTTTTAAATTGTAATGTACCGTTTACTAACAATTTGTAAATTTACAGATGTTCCCCTTTTGGTTTAAATTCGCAAATTATACATAATCCTAACGTAAAGACACCTTTTAAATATATCCTCAGATTTTAAACTGTAATTATCTGTTCTCCACTAGTACGTAAAAAACAGAAACAAATCATATACAAATACAGATATTATCTAAGATTGTATGGTATTAATTTTGCTTTATTTTCTCTTTTAGTGTCAAGATTGTTACAATTACTGTTGTTGACTGTATGGTTCAGTAACAGTTACTACGCCTCTCAAAATATCGATATCATCTGCCCAAAGTACGACCTCAAGGACTTCAGCACTCTAATCCCCCATCCTAGCGACTGCACCAAATTTTACGAGTGCTCCAATGGCGTCTCTGTGTTAGAGAAATGCCCACCGGGTCTCGAGTTCAACCCCGTCCTCTTTGTTTGTGACTGGCCCAACAAGGCAGGCTGCGTCCACGGTTTGTTGCTCATTAGATCTGTGTATCCAATCATTATTCACTCTCCACCTCATACATCAATTCAGCTCTCAATATGTACCATTTTCATTAATGTATATATCCTTCCATTCACGTACTAAACCATTCATCTTTTAATTCGTAGATTATTCCATTTAAGCATAATTCCATTCGTCTGTTAATGATGTACCCAATTATTCCATTACACGTCAACTACTATATACAGTCATTGACCCATAATATTTAAAGCATATAGTAATTTGATTCAATCTAATTTTAGTCAGATTAAATTTATTAAGAATTCATAAAAAGCAATTAACGTACTTTTAAATAACTGCCTTTAAAATGTATTTATACTCAATCTTACCCTGAAAGGTACAAGTATTAAGTTACATCAAGGAATTATTCTTTAGGCTGTAGTAGAGCAGAGGAATGTAAGGTAAAGATTCTACCTTTGAAGATAAACTAAGTATGCAATAAATATTAAAATATATTTAGGATTAAGAATACCCTGAGGGTCTGACACACTTAAGGTTATTTATGCCAGAGAGTGCAAAATAAGTAAATTCAGAATAAAATATATACTCTCTAGCTTCACGACACGTGAAAAATATATTTAGATCTCAATGGAACTTATTACATAGTCTGTCTAAATGGTAAGTCATAGTGTTATATTCATAGATTCAACAATCATGACTATACTAATCGAGTACGTTGTCAAAAAACACTTTATGGTTTTCAGGTTGTGCCCCATTGATCGTTGAAGATGGCAGCTCTTGGGAACCAAATTCTTGCGTAGATCGTAAAAGCGAGTTTGGGGCAGAGTGCAGCATCAGGTGCGCTTCCGGTTATGAAAGGAGTGATATTGTCACCATCCAATGTACAACCGATGGTTGGAATAGCACCGATGGGACCGATGTCATACCACATTGCAAACACACGCAAGGTTATAATTTTTATAAAGTCTATATTTTGTAAATTCAGAATAAATAGATTCACTTTTATTTTCATAGCAGATGAACACAAATTATGTCAACGGTATTTATCGCAAAGTTTGTCAAGGATGGTGATTCTTTGTGTTAAATTCATAGATCAAACAATCCTTTCCATACCATAGAACTATAAATTTAATCGTGTAGTTAATAAAAAAAAATGCTTTACGGTGTTTAGGCTGCGCCCCCCTGAACTTTGAAGAAGGCAGCTCATGGACACCAACATCTTGCGTCAATAGTAAAAATGACATTGGTACAGAATGTAATATCCAGTGCGCTGACGGCTATGAAAGGAGTGGCAGCGACATCATCCAATGTACAAGCGATGGCTGGAATAGCACAGATGGGATAGACTCTATCCCGTCTTGCAAACAAACGCAAGGTTATTTGCTCCAAAAAGTGCACATTCTGTAAATTAAAAGTTATTAGTTTCACTCTTATTTTCAAGCTACTTAAGAAAATAAATTTAAATGAATTTGATTTCATTCTCTGCCAAAGAAGACGAGATATTGTGATATATTAATCTATTATACAACCCTGGCCATGACATAGACCGATATAATACTAATATAATACTAGACTAATATAATACGTAAAAACCAAATGATTCACGGTTTTCAGGTTGCGCCCCCTTAAACCTTGAAGAAGGCAGCTCATGGATACCAACGTCTTGCGTCAATGGTAAAAATGACATTGGTACAGAATGTAGTATCCAGTGCGCTGACGGCTATGAAAGGAGTGGTAGCGACAGCATCCAATGTACAGGCGACGGCTGGAATAGCACCGATGGGATATACTTTATCCCATCTTGCAAAAAATCGCAAGGTTATTTACTCCAAATAGTGCACATTTTGTAAATTAAAAATTATTAATTTCACTCTTATTTCCAAAGATACATAAGAAAATAGATTTAAATTAATTTGATTTCATTCTCTGCCAAAGATGGTGAGATATTGTGATAGGTTAATCGATTCTACAACCCTGACTATGACATAGACCCATAGCTCTAATAGATTACGTAATAAAATGTCTTACGGTTTTAGGTTGCGCCCCCCTAAACTTTGATGAGGGTAGCTCATGGGCGCCAACGTCTTGCGTCAATGGTAAAAGTGACATTGGTACAGAATGTAGTATCCAGTGTGCTGATGGCTATGAACGTAGTGGTAGTGTCAGCGTCCAATGTACAACCGATGGCTGGAATAGCACCGATGGGCTCGATGTTATACCAACTTGCAAACACACGCCAGGTTATGATTTATCTTAAGTGCACATTTTATAAATTCAGACTAAATAATTTAATTCTTATTCTCACGTCAAGTAAAATATTAGTTGAATCTTCATAGAATCTGTCTCAAAGTCTGCCAAAGATGGTGAGTCTTTGTGTTAAATTCATAGATCAAACAATCCTGACAATTTCATAGAACTATAACTTTAATATTTTAAGTAGTCTTAAAAAAACGCTTTACGGTGTTCAGGTTGCGCCCCACTAAGCTTTGAAGAAGGCAGCTCATGGGCACCAACGTCTTGCGTCAGTGGTAAAAATGACATTGGTACTGAATGCAGTATTCAGTGCACTGACGACTATGAATGGAGTGGTAGCGTCAGCGTCCAATGTACAACTGAAGGCTGGAATAGCACTGATGGGCTCGATATCATACCATCTTGCAAACACACTCAAGGTTTTTATTTCTATATAGTGCACATTTTGTAAATTCAGAATAAATAGTTTCACTCTTATATTAAAGTCAAGTGAAACAATTTATTTGTATTTATATTGAATTTATTTAGTGTCTACTAAAGATAGCGATTCTTTGTTTTAGATCTATAAACTAAACAATCCTGGCCATGACATAACTTTAATAGAGTACGTGGTAGTCAAAATGCTTTATGGTCTTCAGGTTGCGCCCCCCTAAACGTTGAAGTTTGCAGCTCATGGGCACCGACATCCTGCACCAATGGTAACAGTGACATTGGTACAGTGTGTAGCATCCATTGCGTTGATGGTTATGAAAGGTGTGGTAGCGTCAACGTCCAATGTACAGCCGATGGTTGGAATAGCACCGATGGCCTCAACGTTATCCCATCTTGCAAATACATTGAAGGTAACTAGTTTCAGAGAATGCATATTTGGTAAATTCAGAATAACTAATTTGACTCTTATTTTTATTTCACGTGATTTTTTTAGATATTCTGTTCTGACAAAGATTGTTAGCCATTGTGCTAGATTCATCTATTCAAAAATCCTGACCATTATCTGGATTTATTACTTTACTAGAATAAATAAAAAAATACTTTACGGTCTTCAGGCTGTGCCCCGCTGAACGTTGAAGAAGGCAGCTTGTGGACACCGACATCTTGTGCCAACGGTTACAACGAAATTGGTACTGAGTGCAGCATCCAGTGTGTTGACGGCTATGAGAGGAGTGGTAGCGTCAGCATTCAATGTACAGCTGATGGATGGAATAGCACCTCTGGGCTCAACGTTATGCCAACTTGCAATCACATTCAAGGTTATTAGTTCCAGAGAATACATGTTTGGTAAATTCAGAATAACTAATTTGACTATTATTTTCATGCCATGTGATTTTTTTGATCTCATTTTCTGACAAAGATTGTTAGCCATTGTGCTAGATTCATCTATTCAACAATCCTGACCATGATCTTAAACCATTACTTTATTAGAGTAAATAATAAAAACATACTCTACGATATTCAGGCTGTGCCCCGCTGGACGTTGAAGAGGGCAGCTTGTGGACACCGACATCTTGTGCCAACGGCTACAACGAAATTGGTACTGAGTGCAGCATCCAGTGTGTTGATGGTTACGAAAGGAGTGGTAGCGTCAGCATTCAATGTACAGCTGATGGATGGAATAGCACCTCTGGGCTCAACGCTATGCCAACTTGCAACCACATTCAAGGTTATTAGTTCCAGAGAATACATATTTGGTAAATTCAGAATAACTTATTTTAATCTTACATTCACATGGCGTAAAATACATATATGCATGTCTCAATATAATTGTTGTCAAAGTCTGACTAAGGTGGTAAGAATTATTTTTCGATTTATTGATTAATAATCGTGACCAAGACATACAACTATATCTTGAATTTATCGAGTAATATTCGTGACCAAGACATAAAATTGTATCCCAAATATAATATGTAGCAAGAAAAATTCTTGTAGTCCTCACGTTACACCCCCCCTGAATGTTGAAGAGGGCACGTCATGGGTACTGGTGTACTGCGTCAATGGCAAAAACTAAATTATTACAGAGTGCAATATCCAGTACACTGACAGATGTGAAAGGAGTGGTAGCGTCAATATTAAATGTACTTCAGACAGTTGGAATAGCACCTCAGTGAAAGACGTCATCCAGTTTTGCAATCATACTATAGCTAGTTAGTTACAAGTAGTACACATTTTGTAAATTCAGAATAAATAATTTCACTTTTTCTTTCATGCGACATGAAACATATATTTATAACTTAAGATAATGTATGTCATACTCTACCAAAACCTGTGAGCCATTGTTTTAGATTCATATATTCGACAATCTTGACCATAACATAGAACTATACCTATAAACTAGGGCATAGTCAAATAATTATTTACGATCTGAAGGTAGCGCCCCCCTGAACGTTGAAGAGGGCAGCTTATGGATACCAACATCTTGCGTCAATGGTATCAGCGACTTCGGTACAGAGTGCATAATCCAGTGTGCTGAAGACTATGAAAGGAGTGGTATCATTAAAATCCAATGTAGAGCTGATGGATAGAATAGCACCTCTGGTCTCAACGTTATCCCATCTTTCAATCACACTCAAGGTTATTTGTTCCTAAGAATGAACATTTTGTAAATTCAGTATAAATTATTTTACTCTTGCATTCCTGCGACTAGAATAAAATACTTTGGTCTCAATGGAATTGATTCCATAGTCTTCCTAAGATGACTAGCATTAATCTTGGATTATGTCATCATCATCATCAACAAAATTGTCCAAACTAGTTGTGTAAATTTAGAAAAATGCCTCCATTATCCTCTATCTCTAATCATTCTTCATCCTTTAATTGCTCCATTTATTCTCCTATCACTTACAAACTTTCAGCTAATATGTTTTTCCCACCTCGTTCTTGGACTCACTTGCGGTCTTTTTCCTGCATACTTCATTGCATCTTTTTTTTTATTCTTTCATTCTCCATCGTAATTACATGCCCATACCATCTCAGTCTTGCCTCTTCTAAAAATCTATGTACTTCATGTATCACCACTCTTTTCCGAATAGATTCATTACTAAAATTTGTTTATCTTTGGGACATCTAACACACTCCACAAAAACTTAATTTCCTTGGCCTCCACTTCCCTAAACTCTGTTACGTTCAATGACCATGATTCTTATGCATGTGTTACTATGGGGACTATGAGGACTGTACAACAGAAATTTACATTTCAAGAGCACCTATCTTCTCCATAGTTTGTAGAGTAGACACCTATAAAGCAGTTCTCCAAGCCGTCTTTCCCTACTAAGAATCATCAATTAATTATTGTTACCTAGACGTAGAACTATATCGCCAATTTAGTACGTAGAGAAAGGATGTATGGTATTCATGTTGTGCCCATCTTATCGTTGAAGAAGGCAACTCATGAGCACCAAGTTTTGCGTCAATGGTAAAAGTGATATTGTCTAATAGTGCAGCATCCTGTGTTCTGACAGTTATGAAAGGACAGCATCCAATGTACGGCTAACAGCTTGAAGAGCACCACTGGGCTTGAAGTAATTCCGTCTTGTAATCACAATCAAGGCTATCAATCACTGAGATTATAAATTTTGTGTATTCAGAATAACTAATTAAACACTCTTTCACACCACGTAAAAAATACATTCAAATCTTAATAAAATTGCTTTAATATACTTTCAAAATGCAGATCGATAGTTTTAGGTTCATCTTTTTAACAATTCTGACAATGACATAGAACTATAACGTTAATCATATAAATAGTCAAAAATAAGTTTTGCGGTATTCAGTTTGTGTCCCGCTGAACGTTGAAGATGGCAGCTTGTGGACACCGACATATTGCATTAGTGATAACACCAAGATTGGTACAGAGTGCGGCATCCAGTGTGCTCAGGGCTATGAAGGGAGTGGTAGCGTCAGCATTCAATGTACATTTGACGGCTGGAACAGCACTACTGGGCTTGACGTTATTCCTTCTTGTAACCATACACAAAGTTAATAGTTTTAGTGAATGCACATTTTGTAAATTCAGAATAACTAAACTACACTTTTACTTACTCGCGAATTAAAACATACGTATATAGATGTAAATAGAAATTATCACATAGTCTTCCAAAGATAGTGAACCAGTGTTTTAGATACATACGATTTAATAATCCTCATAATGAAATATATATATACTATAACGCCAATCAAGTACATAGTACAAGAAGATTATTTCTGTTTTCAGGATGCGCCCCCTTGAACGTTGAAGAGGGCAGTTTTTGGGCACCAACGTCTTGCATCAATAGCACCAGTGACATTGGTACAGAATGCAGCATCCAGTGCAATGACGGCTATGAAAGGAGTGGTAGCGTCAGTGTACAATGTACATCTGATGGCTGGAATAGCACCGATGGGCTCACCATCATCCCTTCCTGCAAACTCATTCCAGGTTATTTGTTCCAAAGTGTGAATATCTGTTAAATTTAGAATAAATAATTTTATTTTCACTTTCACAACAAGTGAAAAATCTATTTAGATTTCGATGGAATTAATTTCAAAGTCTGCCAAAGATGACTTGCCCTTGTGTCAGATTAATCGTTTTAGTAATTCCGACTATGATATAAAACTATCATTCAAATTGAGTATTTAGTAAAGAAAATCCTCAATGGTTTTCAGGTTGTACCCTCCTTTACATTAAAAATGGCAGCTCATAGGCACTGACATCTTGTATCAATGGTTACAACGACATTGGTACATAATAAAACATCGAGTACGCTGACAGCTATGAAATTAATGGTAGTGTCAGTATCGAATGCCCAACTGACTGCTGGATTAGTACCTCTGGGCTGGCCATTATTCCTTTTGAAAACTCATTAAAAGTTATTTGTTCGAAATTGTGGATAATTTTTAAATTTAGAATAAATAGTTTTACTTTCACTTTCACTTCGGGTGAAGGATATATTATTAAGATCTCTATGAAATTAATTTCACAGTCTGCCCAAGTAGACTAGCCCTATAGTATAATATTAACAGTTTTGGTAATCATCACTATGACATAGAAATATAACACTAATTGAATACTTAATCAAACAAATGTTCCCTCTTTTCGGGTTACGCCCCCTGAACAATAAAAATGGAAGCTTGTGGACACCGAAATATTGTGTCAATTGTTTCAACAACGTTGGTACAGAGTGCAGCATCGAGTGCGCTGACGGCTATGAACGGAGGGGTAGCGTCAGTATCCAATGTACACCTGATGCCTGGAATAGTATGATTGGGCTTAACATCATCCCTTCTTCCAAACTCATTCCAAGTTATTTGTTCCAAAGAATGGATAGTTTTCAAATGTAGATTAAATGATTTTACCCTAACTTTCACAACAAGTAAAAGAGATATTCAGACCTCGATAAAATATATTTTATAGTCTTCCAAAGATGATTAATCGTTTTCCAAAATTATTTTCTAATGAATTCTGACTATGATATGAAACTATATCTGTAATAGTGTAATAGTGTACTTACACATTAAATGAATATCCCACCTGAAAATAAAAAATGGCAGCTAATGGGGGCACCAACATCTTATGTTAATGGTTACAATGGTATTGGTACAGAGTGCAGCGTAGAATGCACTGACGGTTATGAAAGAAGTAGTAGCGTCAGTCTCCAATATAAAGCTGACGGCTGTAATAGTACCAAAGTGCTTGTTTTCATCACGTCTTGCGAACTCATTTTATGATATTAGTTTCAGATTTTATATATATCTTAATTTTAGAATAAATAATTTTACTCTAATTCAGACACCTGGTAAATATATTTTTATATCTTGATATAATGTATTTTAAAGTCTTCCCAGAAATACTACCCTTTACGTTTAATTAATCTTTTTAGGAATTGTGACTGGGACATAGATGTATAACTATAATCTAGAATATATTCAAAAACTGCTTTATTGCTAACAGGTTGCACCCCCCTAAGCATAAAAAATGGCAGCTCGTGGGCACCACCATCTTGTGTCTATGGCTACAACGATATCGGTACAGAATGTAACATTGAGTGTGCTGATGGCTACGAAAGAAGTGAAAATGGCCATATACAATGTACAGCTGACGGCTGGAATAGTACCGCTGGGCTTAACGTCATGCCTTCTTGCAAACTCATTACAGGTTGTTATAAATTGGGAAAATTTGTTTATAATCAGTATAACTTACTCTAATATCTCCTTACACCATGTGAATGGTGTATTTAGAATTATATGGAATTTTTTCCGCAGTCTGCCAAATATGACTAGCACTTGTGTCAGAGGAATCAATTCAGGAATTTAGATCATGAGATCGCTATAAGTCTAATTGAAAAGTTAGTGGGAAAATGATCTTCTGTTTTCAGGTTGCGAACCAATGTACAATAAAAATGGGAGCTTGTGGAAACCGATATCTTGTGTCAATGGTTACAACGACTATGATACAGAGTGCAGCATCGAGTGCGCTGACGGTTATGAAAGGAGTGGTAGCATCAGTATCCAATGTACAGCTGATGGCTGGAATAGTACTGCTGGGCTCGACGTTATTCCATCTTGCAAACTCATTCCAGGTTATTTGTTCAATTGTGTGGATATATTTTAATTTTGGATTTATTAATTTTTCTCTAACTTTCACAACAGGAAAAAATATATTTATATGTTGGTGAGACTTATTTAATAATCTTCCAAAGATGATTAGCAACTGTGTTAAATTAATCCTTTTAAGAGTTTTTATTATAACAATGAACCATAAATCTAATAAAGTATTAAGTCATAATATTGATCTACGGTACTCAGGTTGTGCTAAACTGAAATTAAAAAATGACAGCTCGTGGGCACCGACGTCTTGTGTCAAAGGATAGAGTAACATTGGTACAGAGTGCAGCATCTAGTGCGCTGACGGCTATGAAAGGAGTGGTTGCGATAGTATCCAATGTACATCTGATGGATGGAATAGCACCGATGGGCTCACCATCATCCCTTCTTGCGTGCTCATTTCAAGTTATTTATTCCAAAGTGTAGATGTATTTAAAATTCAGGATAAACCATTTTAGTTTCAATTTCACGTTAAGTGACAGATATATTAAATAACGATGATATGTATTTCGTCATCTGTCAATAAAAACTAACCCTTCTGTTAGATTAATCATTTATTAATTCTGAATTGACCTAGAATATTATAAGATTAATCAAGTAATTAGTCCTAAAAATAATTTATTTTATTCAGGTTGCGCCCCCTTGAACATTAAAAATGGCAGCTCGTGGGCACCGATATCTTGTGCCAATGATTACAACGACTATGGTACAGAGTGCAGCATCGAGTGCGCTGATGGCTATGAAAGGAGTGGCGGCGATAGTATACAATGTACATCTGACGGCTGGAATAGCACCGATGGGCTTACTGTCATCCCTTCTTGCGAGCTCATTCCAGGTTATTTGTTCCAAAGTGTGGATGTATTTAAAATTCAGAATAAAACATTTTAGTTTCACTTTCACATTAAGTGAAAGATATATTTAGATCTCGTGATATGTATTTAAATGTCTATTTTTGAAAAATAATTATTTTGTTATATTAATCCTGACTATGATATATATTTATAAGATTAATCAAGTACTTAGTCCAAAATATAGTTTTTGATCTTCAGGTTGTGCCCCCTTGAATATTAAAATTGGAAGCTCATGGGCACCAACGTCTTGTGTCAATGGCTACAACGACTATGGTACAGAGTGCATCATCGAGTGCGCTGACGGCTATGAAAGGAGTGGCAGCGATAGTATCCAATGTACAACTGACGGCTGGAATAGCACCGATGGGCTCACCGTCGTACCTTCTTGTGAACTCATTCCAGGTTACTTTTTGCAAACTGTGGACGTACTTTCAATTTCTAATTAACTATTTTGGTTTCACATTCACATTAATGTAAAGATACATTTAGATCTTGTTGGAAATTATTTCAAAATCTACTAGATATAAATAACATATTTGTTAGTTAATTCTTTTTTGATATTCTCAGCGTGACAGAAGTTATTACTCCTAAAATGGTATGTGGTCTTTAGGTTGCGCCCCCCTAAACATTAAAAATGGCAGCTCATGGGCACCAACGTCTTGTGTCAATGGCTACAACGACTATGGTACAGAGTGCACCATCGAGTGCGCTGATGGCTATGAAAGGAGTGGCGGCGATAGTATCCAATGTACAGCTGACGGCTGGAATAGCACCGATGGGCTCACCATCATCCCTTCTTGCGAGCTCATTCCAGGTTATTTATTCCAAAGTTTGGATTATATATCAATGGAACTTATTTCACAATTTGCGAAATATCTCCAGCTCTCGTATCAGCTTAATTTTTGTTAGAATTTTTGGCGCGAGAAAGAAATAAAATATTTATAATCGAATATTACTCATAAAAATTCTATGTTGTGTTTAGGTTGCGCTCCCCTGAAAATTAAAAATGGAATTTCGTGGGCACCAACGTCTTGTTTCAATGGTTACAACGACTATGGTACAGAGTGCAGCATCGAGTGCGCTGATGGCTATGAAAGAAGTGGTAGCGATAGTATCCAATGTACAACTGACGGCTGGACTGGCACCGATGGGCTCAACGTCATCCCTTCTTGCGAGCTTATTCCAGGTTATTTGTTCCAAAGTGTGGATGTATTAAAATTCTGAACAAAACATTTTAGTTTCACTTTCACATTATGTGAAAGATATATTTAGATATCGTTGATATATATTTAATCTTCTGCTTTTGAAAACTAATACTTTTGTTATATTAATCCTGACTATGATATATATTTATAAGACTAATCAAGTACTTAGTCCAAAATTTAGTTTTTTATCTTCAGGTTGTGCCCCCCTGAACATTATAAAGGGAAGCTCCTGGGCACCAATGTCTTGTGTCAATGGCTACAATGACTATGGTACAGAGTGCAGCATCGAGTGCGCTGACGGCTATGAAAGGAGTGGCAGCGATAGTATCCAATGTACAGCTGACGGCTGGAATAGCACCGATGGGCTCACCGTCATCCCTTCTTGCGAACTTATTCCAGGTTACTTGTTCCAATTTGTGGATGTACTTTCAATTTCTATTAAACTAGTTTGGTTTCACTTTAAAATAAAGTTAAAGATATATTTAGATCTCGTTGAAATTTATTTCACAATCTGCGAAATATAACTAAAACATTTGTTAGTTAAATATTTTTTGGTATTCTCAGCGTGACAGAAATTCTTACTCCTAATATGGTATGTGGTCTTTAGGTTGCGCCCCCCTGAACATTAAAAATGGAAGCTCATGGGCACCAACGTCTTGTGTCAATAGCTACAATGACTATGGTACAGTGTGCAGCATCGAGTGCGCTGACGGCTTTGAAAGGAGTGGCAGCGATAATATCCAATGTACAACTGACGGCTGGAATAGCACCGATGGCCTCACCATCATCCCTTCTTGTGAACTCATTCCAGGTTATTTGTTTCAAAGTGTGGATTTATTTAAAACTCAGAATAAACAATTTAAGTCTCATTTTTACTTTAAGTGAAAGATATATTTAGATCTCGATTATATATATGTCGTCATCTCTAAATGAAAACTAACCCTTCTGTACGATTAATCGGTTTATTAATTTTGACTCTGACATAGAAATTTAAGCCTTATCAAATACTTAGTCCAAAAATTAATTTATGATCTTCAGGTTGTGCCCCCCTGAACATTAAAAAAGGAAGCTCATGGGCACCAACGTCTTGTGTCAATGGCTACAACGACTATGGTACAGAGTGCAGCATCGAGTGCGCTGACGGCTATGAAAGGAGTGGCAGCGATAGTATCCAATGTACAACTGACGGCTGGAATAGCACCGATGGGCTCACCATCATCCCTTCTTGTGAACTCATTCCAGGTTATTTGTTTCAAAGTGTGGATTTATTTAAAACTCAGAATAAACAATTTAAGTCTCATTTTTACTTTAAGTGAAAGATATATTTAGATCTCGATTATATATATGTCGTCATCTCTAAATGAAAACTAACCCTTCTGTACGATTAATCGGTTTATTAATTTTGACTATGACATATAAATTTAATCCTTATCAAATACTTAGTCCAAAAATTACTTTATGATCTTCAGGTTGTGCCCCCCTGAACATTAAAAATGGAAGCTCATGGGCACCAATGTCTTGTGTCAATGGCTACAACGACTATGGTACAGAGTGCAGCATCGAGTGCGCTGACGGCTATGAAAGGAGTGGCAGCGATAGTATCCAATGTACAACTGACGGCTGGAATAGCACCGATGGGCTCACCATCATCCCTTCTTGTGAACTCATTCCAGGTTATTTGTTCCAAAGTGTGGATTTATTTAAAACTCAGAATAAACAATTTAAGTCTCATTTTTACTTTAAGTGAAAGATATATTTAGATCTCGATTATATATATGTCGTCATCTCTAAATGAAAACTAACCCTTCTGTACGATTAATCGGTTTATTAATTTTGACTCTGACATAGAAATTTAAGCCTTATCAAATACTTAGTCCAAAAATTACTTTATGATCTTCAGGTTGTGCCCCCCTGAACATTAAAAATGGAAGCTCATGGGCACCAACGTCTTGTGTCAATGGCTACAACGACTATGGTACAGAGTGCAGCATCGAGTGCGCTGACGGCTATGAAAGGAGTGGCAGCGATATTATCCAATGTACAGCTGACGGCTGGAATAGCACCGATGGGCTCACCGTCATCCCTTCTTGCGAACTTATTCCAGGTTATTTATTCCAAAGTTTGGGTTATATATGAATAGAACTTATTTCACAATTTGCGAAATATCTCCATCTCTTGTGTTAGCTTAATTTTTGTTTGGATTTTGGCGCGAGAAAGAACTAAAATATTTATAATCGAATATTACTAATAAAAATTCTATGTGGTCTTTAGGTTGCGCTCCCCTGAAAATTAAAAATGGAATTTCGTGGGCACCAGAATCTTGTGTCAATGGCTACAACTATTATGGTACAGAGTGCAGCATCGAGTGCGCTGACGGTTATGAAAGGAGTGGTAGCGATAGTATCCAATGTACAGCTGACGGTTGGACTGGCACCGATGGGCTCAACGTCATTCCTTCTTGCGAGCTTATTCCAGGTTATTTTTCACAATATGTGGATGTATTTAAAAATCTGAACAAAACATTTTATTTTCACTTTCACATTAAGTGAAAAATATATTTAGATCTCGTTGATATGTATTTGACCATCTGCTTTTGAAAACTTACACTTTTGTTTATAATAACCCTGACTATGATAAATATTTACATAAGACTAATCAAGTACTTAGTCCAAAATTTAATTTTTGATCTTCAGGTTGTGCCCCCCTGAACATTAAAAATGGAAGCTCATGGGCACCAATGTCTTGTGTCAATGGCTACAACGACTATGGTACAGAGTGCAGCATCGAGTGCGCTGACGGCTATGAAAGGAGTGGCAGCGATAGTATCCAATGTACAGCTGACGGCTGGAATAGCACCGATGGGCTCACCATCATCCCTTCTTGCGAACTCATTCCAGGTTATTTGTTCCAAACTGTGGATATATTTTATATTTAGAATAAACCAGTGAAATATTTAGATTTCAATGGAATTTATTTCTCAACCTGTAAATATAATTTGCCTTTCTATTAGCTTAAACGTTTTTGTAATTCTAAGCGTGACATAGAACTGTAATTATAATCGAGTATATACTCCTAACAATGCTATGTGGTCTTTAGGTTGTGCCCCCCTGAACATTAAAAATGACAGCTCATGGGCACCAACGTCTTGTGTCAATGGCTACAACGACTATGGTACAGAGTGCACCATCGAGTGCGCTGACGGCTATGAAAGGAGTGGTGGTGATAGTATCCAATGTACACCTGACGGCTGGAATAGCACCGATGGGCTCGACGTTTATCCTTCCTGCACACTCATTCCAGGTTATTTGTTCCAATGTGTGAATATTTTATTAAATAGAGAATATATAAGTTTACCCTAACTTTTTCACCTGATGAAATATATATTTTGCACTCATTATAATTGATTTCATAGTTTTGCCAAGGATGATTAACCCTTCTAATAGATTCATCAACTTTGTTATTCTAACCAAACCACAGAACTCTAACTCCAATCGAGACATGCCCTACTGTCTTCAGGTTGCTTCCCATTGACTATTAAAAATGGCAGCTCGTGGACACCGACATCTTGTGTCGCTGGTTACAATGACATTGGTACAGAATGCAGCATCGCTTGCGATGATGGCTATGAAAGGAGTGGTAGCGTCAGTGTCCAGTGTACAGCTGACGGCTGGAATAGCACCGCTGGAATCAATTTTATCCCATCTTGCAAATGTGAGTATGTCATTTATCTTGTATCTAGCTATTTTGTATTAAATGGAGGATTCATACCATTAACCAAATAGATTTTTAGATGGTATTTTCTAAGAACCAGTTATTCTTCCAACCTAAAATTCCCCAGACGATTTGTTGGTTCAACTTTGATCTCTCATTTTATATATTTTTACAATAACTCTTTCATTCAGTGCCTATTATTACTATATCCTAAGGGAGAATCTATAATGTTTTCATAAGAGGACAAAGGAGGTGTATGAATTATAAATAACATATTTACTACCCATGACATTACTTTTTAAAACGTTTAAATTCCTTACTAACATGAAACTTAATAATAATAAAAATAATACATAAATTTTAAAATAATTTTTCGCCGAATACATTTCTATCGTTCTTTCTTCGCATCAAGTTGTGAAAAAATGCTATATAACATCATTCATGAATAAAACTATACTAAAGTTATTATTAATATAAGAACATATAATTTATTAAAAATTTAAATCATTTAAAGATACCGGTACTATAATTGTTTTATTTTGTATTTATATGTACTCGCGAAGCTAGTGAAAAAACTGAAAATATTCTTAAAAATGAAATAAAGTTTTGTGTTTTTAAGTCTAGGTAGCTATTATCAAAATAATAATGCCAAAATTAGGTAAAAAACTTAAAAAATTTATGATAAAACCTACTTCTAATTTGAATGATCAATAACTTTAATATTCTTGCTATCTTTCTGGAAAAATGTCTTAATAGCTTTTCCCAGCACAAATATTCACTAGCTAGTGATGAAAGTTTAACAGTACTATTCCACTTTTTTACTTTCGTATTGTTATTTAATTTTAATTATTATTTTACTTTCTTAGTTAAAGTAGTACTGTGTGGATGTAAAAAAAGCATCACAATCGCATTTTATTAAATCAGTAAGAAACTGAAACCAAATTATTAAGACAGGTTATTAGTAATGCCGATAAATCAAAACACACGCAAACGTTGAAATTTAGTAGCCATTTGAAGAACTCATTCTAGTAAACTATTTGCTAATTACTTCATACACTGATGTAGCTTAAAACTTTATTTAATCCGTTGAGGTAGATTTTTCTGAAGATTATTTTCCACTCTTTACTTATGCCATTGTCTGATAGTTATAGGGGATAGCCAAATTAATTGTAGAAAAAAACAAAGTCTTACAAAATTGAATGATTTACTTGTGTTTTGTTATATAAAATAAAACTCTTAATTAATTTAATTAATCAATTTTTTACCTCCACAGGGAGTTTCATTGACACTTTGATTTCCCCCTCACCTTTGCATTCGAGTATGGAGAGATTTGTTTTTACTTTCTCATATCAATAAATGTATTGTAATAGTAAAACAAATCTAGCATGCAATTATGATTAATCTTTACGTTTTATGTGAACTTGAATTTAAAAAAAAAAGAGGATTTTACATTTCCCTCTCTTTCCATGTCTGTCTTTCACTGGACACGGATCCCAAACTAATGAATTTTGTTCAATATTTATATATTATATTTTGAAGGGATATAACTCAGGAAATTATTTTATTTTTACCCAAACCATCAAATTAAGGGTAGCTTACTGACGAGTGATTTTTTTTTAAATACCAAATTTTCCAAAATGTCTCTATCGATTTTGTTTAAAAAGGATATTTGATGAGTGGTTGATCACCAAAAATACACTCTATGATTATATTTTGGGTTAGTAATTCGTAAAAGGGTAGTTAACTAATGAGTAACTTTAGAAAATTATACATATTTTGAAAATGTCTCTTGTTATTTTGTTTAAGTGTATAACTAAGGAGTGTTTTACGTGACAAATATAACTGTTTAACTTTAGGTGTGAGGGTAAGGGGGGGGGATTTTTTTAAAGGCAGTTTATTGAATATTTATTATAAAAAACTTTGAATATTAAAAAAATTATCTATATATTTGGACCGAAATGGATGTCTGTTAAGTTTCTTATACTAGAAATTCTTAAACAATATATTTTTTTCCAAAACAAAAAAAATTTATAGTAGGTTATTGATGAATAATTTTTGTAAAATTTGAATTATTTTGAAAATTACTTTAACGATTTTGATCAAAATTTGTGTCAGACCTTTATTTTACGTATTAAAAACTAAAGTATTTTTATTTGTCTAAATTAAATTAAATTAAATTTAGGTAATTTGTTTAAGGCGAACCTGCTTCGTTGGCCACATGATTTTAGGCGTCACTCTTGTGTTAAAATAAACTGCAGAGAACAGGGAAATCAGGGTTCAAATTTTAGTTGGGTGTACTGGTGGTGGTTTTACTAAAATTGCTTTCCATTCTCATTCCAAACAAAAGAGGTAACACTTCCTCTAAATTCTACCTTCTTCAGCCATAGCTCACTAGCGTAACTAGTACATAGGCCTATAAACTGAACAGGTAGTGAGATAGTTGCTAATTTAATAAAATAATTTAATGAAAACTAAAGCTAATTTATAACATTTAAAATGTAGCTGTGAATATTTCTTTCTAAATGGGTGTCTGGAAATAATTTTTGATGATAAAAATAATACGTTTTTATTTTTACAATTAATTAATAACAATTTTATGGTATTTTACAAATAACTTTATGTGATCAATTTAAATGATTAAAAAAGTTTTAATATTTATGGTGATTAACAAGATATGTTTATTCTTGTGGAAAAATCTCACTAACGGGTAGTTTACTGAAATTTGTTTGATGAGTTTCTTCGGAACCTTAATATACAATATGAGAAAGTTTGTGCGATTGAGTCACACTATTTATTTCAAGGGCTCATATATATATATATATATGTATATATATATTGGGAGTTGAAATAATACATAATTTTTATTACAAAAATATATTTTTATATGTATCTATTATTCAATAAGTCAGTCAATAATTAGAATTATCTATATTTCCAATGTTCTATTGTTCCAGCACAATATTCTTATTAAATATTGATATTCTAACTACCTTTTTACAGTAGAAGCAACTTATTATTCCAATGACATATTGTTTCAAATGTTTGTGAGTTCAGTATTTTGTCAGTCATAGGTAGTAGTTTAATTGACTTTACACTCAACTTTTAGATAAATTCGTTTGATTTTTGGCCAATGACCTTGTTTTCTTAAAATTACTAATTTTAAGATGCGTTCGGTTCAATTTAAATGATATTTTTCCCAAAGTAGCGTATAGTATGGTTTACAATCAACCAATAATTAAAACAAAATTATTCTACCTTGATTTAAATGTAATGAAAAGGGTAGATATTTAATAAATAATCGATTAACTCTTGTGGTAACAAAGTATGGCTTACCCTTTTAATGGTTTGATAGTAACGTACTATGTTTTACACTCTCTATGGTTTCATGGTGACGTAGTAGGGTTTACCCTTTTTTTTGTTTTCAAGTACTGTATTATAGTTTACTTATAATTTCATTGTAACGTAGTATAATTTATTCACTATATAGTTTCTAAGTAACGTAGTTTGGTCTCCGCTCTCTATGGTTTCAAAATAACGTAGTAGAATTGGCTCTTATCACTGAACAAATACCTGCACCCAAACAGCCCCTGCTTGTATTGGAGAGGACATGAAGGAGACTGTCGAGTTATCCATCTCCAGTCCCGGTAATATCCTGTTCGTTATGGATCAGTCGGGCAGCATTGGCAGAAGCAATTACAAGATGGGGCTGGATTTCATGAAGAGCGTCATCACTGGTTTCCCGTGAGTACTGGTCCCATTTATCAACATCTTGTCGTTTAGGAAAACGTTACATATATACGCTGATCAGCGAATGAAGTTAAAATAATATTGTTAGTTATGTGAACAATATAACTCACGAAAACATAAACACAATTTTTATTTAAAAAACTCAAGAAACCTACCCACATACACACAGTAATATAACCATTCTATTTTACTTATGACTAACTTGAAGTTAAATATATATTACTTAAAAGAGCTGTTTTAACTAGAATAGTACAACCATAATTTTTTGAGATACCAAGTTAAAATGCAATACAAAAATTATAAGTACATTATGTTAAAAATTACTAGTTTAGTTAATGTATGCGTATAATACAAACACTCAGTTTGCTGACCGTTTGTCCAATGCGTCCCTCTGGCACTAGACTATACTGATGACGACGGGGTGATTGGTGTTAGAATCCTTACTGAGTGTACTGAGGGCTATATTTCCTCATTCGTTTTCCAAGCTCCCTTCGTGCAAATGCTGGTACAATTATTCTAAATTCAACATTTTAGATCACTAACACATTGGCGTAGTAAGTACGTTTAAGTATATCTGGGATGACTAGTAAGACGTGGTGCTAAAAATATAATCCAAACTGATAATAAGACTCGGTGAAAAAAAAACAGTTGACCTCGGTAGTCTTAGGGTAAAGTGCTCACCTCAGGACCCGATGTTCGTGTGTTCAAACCTAGCAGAGGTCAATGGATTTTTTTTCGGTGATAAAATCCGTAGCACAACTTCATTTGGAGGGGAAGTAAAGACGCCGATCCCATGTTGATTATAGCGTGTAAGAGAAGCCTGAAAAATATGTGAAAATGGCTTTCCGGCAAAATTAGTAGGCCCTTTCGTTCTCGCTCATAGAAATTTTCTTGTGGTGATATGATCAGTTGGTTCAGAAAGTGCACGTTAAATACCTTAAACAAATGGGGTAAAGATTTTAAAAAGAAACTGTAGAGGCTTTACTGTTTTCTTCCCCATAGGCATGCTAAAATTAAATAAATATTTAGTATATATATGGGCCTAAATATAATATATATATATATTTATCTTTATTAAATTAGTGGTTTATACATAAATGGGTGATAGGATTTGAGAGGTGAGAATAAATATCAAGTCTTTGGCATTGTGCAGTCTAATATCATGTTATGTCTGTTTCAGTCTCTCCGCCAACAGAAGTGCCGGGGTGGTACTGTTCGACAGCACTGCCGTTGTAGCGATCCCTGTGAACCAGAATTCCACTGCAAGTTTTCTTGAAGGTGTTGATGGACTTGGCTACAACGGAGGTGGTACTGACATCAATGCAGCCCTCCTCCTGGCCAGCCAAGAGATAAATGATCATGGATCCAACAGGCCCACCCTTGTCAGTGAGTACCAGTCTAATTAGAGGGTGTACAAATTTATTCTAAGTAGGGATGTGCGATTCATAGACTTTGAATCGATTAATATCTAAAGGTCCTGTAACGATTCAGGGAAAAAAAAATGGAATAAAATCTGGGACGATAGATTCAACGAATCGTAGAAAAAAAAGTTTGCTTCAACCCTATTTCAAAATATGAATGGGGATTTATTTCTCAAAAATAACTAATATTGAATTTATTAGAATATCGTTAAATTTTACTGCTGTAATAAATTTAATCAACTGGTCAGTTGGTAAACTGTTATTATAGAATTAATGATGTTTACATGGTAAATTAAGCCTAGGTATCTACATTCGTAGTTTGTATCACATTATAAAACAAGCTTTAGTACACCAAATGGTCTATAGAATGTGAGCAACTACTTGACAAAATACTTTAATGTTTCATTTAATGTTTGATTAATGATCATTTTAATTAAGTGTAATACTAGGTAATATTTCAGGAGGGTGTTGACCAACCATAAAACAGTCTTTAATTTTAATGACCTGCCGTTTTATTATTTAAATTATATATTATATAATTATATACTAATTTGCGACTTAGAATTGGAGTATTTGGTTTCAAAATGTACTTTATAATAAAAAAAAATCCTACATCCAACCAAATATTTCTGTATCTAACTTATTTTTACTCTCCTTTTGATTTTTTTTCGATCTCTTAGAAATTGGTAAAGAAAGTATCGATGAGTGAATCAGATCGTAACCTTCGAGTGGATGTAAAATAAATCAATTAATTGGAGATAAAGAATCAATTTTTTCGTGAAGATCAATCTAAGATAGAGCATCCCTAGTTCTAAATTGAACGGGGGGTAAATAATGTAGCACACTCGTGAATCTGATCATTCTATTAGACAAAATCTTGGCTAAACTATTTAGAAGTATATTGAGATTATAATTAATATTGCTTTGAAACAGATGAATTCTATTATTTTATGCAACATTTTTAAAGATTTATGGGTAGATATATGTTAAACAATGTAAACATAAAATATTTTGAATTTAGTTTGATCTAAGATTCCAAGCCCTACACAAATTTGACAAGCCACTTATAGAGTATATAGCCACAAGCAATGCAAGTAAAGTGTCACGTGGCTGGTAAAGTGTCATAATGCTATTAAAGTATTCACGCCACTAGTAAAGTGTCATAATGCTATTAAAGTATCACGCCACTAGTAAAGTGTCATAATGCTACTAAAGTATCACGTCACTAGTAAAGTGTCATGCTGCTATTAAATTATCACGCCACTAGTAAAGTGTCATTCTGGTAATATAGTGTAATGCGATTAGTAAATTACTAAACAACTACTAAAGTGTCATGTGACTAGTAAAGTGTCAAGTGAATAGTAAATTGTCCTTTTTTTTTAAGGAAAAAACTATGATAAAGTGTTATTTTTTATAACCTCCCCCAGAATTATTTAAGACATATTAGAAGACAGCTATGTTAATAATGCTATCCTAAATCAGCCAGTGGGTTTTTATCTCCCAGTTTATGGTGTTTCTATCTATATAAAAACAAAAATATATGGACTATTCATTTATCAATGTCTTATAACGTTATTCTATTTTGTCCTTTTTAAATAAAATTATATCATTATTTTCTCCAGTCTTGATAACAGACGGCATTAGTAAGACAGACCCGACGACGGCCGCCCAGAATTTGAAAGACGCTGGTCACATCCTTTTCACCATCGGCGTCACTCAGGCCGTCGACATGTCCCTCATGGAACAGTGGGCGTCAAAGGGGACAGACGGATCCTTGTACTACCTTCAGGTTAAGACGTACAAGGATCTTAAGGATGTCGGGGAATATTTTATACGTGAGTGTTTGTACCAAACATTTGTGTTTCAGTCATACGAATCCATGTGTCCAGAATGGTTGTTTATAAATGAGAAGACAATAAGCGTTTAGCTGGTACTTAAAACCCACATTGCGGTAGAACACATGCAAAATGTCAAACATTTATCATTTCTAGTATGGCTGGCCCATGAAAGGAAATAATGGGTTTGAAGCCTAAATAAGTGTACTCACAGTAGTTTTTATCAACCAATTTCCCACTATATTTCCGCATAAATGTAGGCACATTTTTTTCTAAAACCCTACCATTCCTCATCCATACCTCACTATCATAAATATTCAGATAGCCCACGAGGGTAGAATGACTCAAAATAAACATGTGCCTAAATGTATCTATGTGTGGTAATGCATTATACTGTTCACTATGTGTTTGTTCTATTACTAGTAGACTATAATTTCTGACTATGATCTATAATAAACCTATCAGCTCTATGTCACAGACAAGGTATAGGGTTATACCAGACAACGTCGCTAACAAGCAGGGTTTTTTAAAAGCAGTTCACTTTAAAGATGGTTTTACTAGGGAACAGACATAAATTGCCATACATTTTCAATGTACTGGCTTTTATAAACCTAGTTTCAGGTAGCGGCTTCACTCATATTTCCGTAAACTAGCCCCTCATAAGAGCCTACTCAGACTGCAAACTACCAAAAAAATATACAATTGTTCCTTTTTGTTCAAGTTAATGTTTGCATTTTCATCCATTTTTTTTCCATTTATTTGAGGTATTTAACGTGCACTTGCTGAACCGACTGATTATATCAGCACACGATTTATAAACTAACTTAATTCTAAAACAGACACACTATCCAGCCCTGAGCAAATAATTCATCACTTTGAAAGAGGAAACCCACATTTTACCAATTATAAATATAATTGTATGGTTGTAAACCATTTTCAAATATCGTCAACTTGTCACTAGTCTGAAAAGGTTTGTTCATTGAAAGGGGGTTAAGGGGATATTTGGGAGGGGAATAGCTGTTCGGACCACCACCCCTTTACAACGAACAATTTGAAAGAGAGTTGTTCCTCTTTTAATTGCTGTTGTCAAAGATAAGTGCAGCTAGCACTCCCCAGTGCCCAAGAACTGTTTCAAGCAGCGCAGCGAAAATCTCGTAAGGATGTGTGTTTGGTATATAGCTGGTCTGTGCACTAGGCTAAGTTATTAAGTCATATTTGGATATAGCATCCTGAATAGGAAATATACATTAAAACAAATACTTGTGTATATTTTATATAACTCTATGGTGTCAGCCCACAAGCGAACTATACCGACCGAGCGGCCGCCGTATATTGGCGAAGATAATGCCAATATTTGCAAACAGAAGGTGTCATGTGGTCAGCATAACAATCCCTCTAGCATTAAATTTCAGTTTTCTAGATTTAAGCTGCTAAATCTTTATTTAAGTATCTCCTCAATTATTGTCGTCACGAGGATAAGTTGACCTCCTTTTCTAAGCCACTGCCTCACATAAAAATCTGGGAACACCATAGATCAAACCCGGGACCTCTGGATCTGTGGCCAGGAATTCATCTTGGTCGGGTGTACTGGGGACTGAGGGGGTTCTTTTCTAAATATTTTTTCACCCTCCCTCCATGCAAGCATGGGCAAACTTTCTCTTAATTTAACCTTCCTCACATCTAACACATTAGCGTGGTTATTACATATACGTAAAATCAAAACGGGTATTAAGAATCTGTGTTGAGCAAAAATTAAATGCATGCAAATGGCTTATATCTAAAAAAAAAAATAGTTTAAAATTAAACGCTTAATATTGTGGCTATTTATGTTTACGTTATAATATGCCTAATAATTATAGCCAATCTAATCATAAAAAATATATTATACAAAAGACATTTCAAGTGGTTACAACATTTACTTGAAGAGAGGCTAGATGTGCAAATTTTGAAACAATACGCCTTTATATATTCCCTTTTCACGTTGGGTGCCCCCCTCACCCCCACCCTCAAAAATAAGCTTTGATGTTTCCTCCCTGCCTTTGTTGTGCCCTCCTAGGACTTGGTTTCCCCTAGTGGGCCTTGCCGGCTCTACCTGTTCCTTGGTGTTCCCTCCTAGCCCTTGCTGTCCTCTTCTAAACCTTAGAGACTCTTCCTAGTCCCTAGTGACCCCTCCTCACCTCTGGATGACCCCTTATGGAAGCCAGGATAAGTCCAACTAATTAAATATATTCAAAGGCTGAAAATGATTAAAAAGTGAATATCTATAAATATTATATATATTATTTAGATCCCTCACGCCTTACAGTAATCAATTAATTCATTTGGAATTTTGATCTCTTAAATAATAGGAGATAATTAATCTAATTCCTAGTAATTAAAAAAAATTAGCACCTCATCTTACCACCCGTTTGAGTTATACGCTTATGTACTAATTACGCTAATGGTTTCATGGATTAGGAAAGCCTTATTAATAGTAAATGTACCCTATTTTTTGTGAAAGAATAGTAGAAAATCATTTTGGAAAAACCACCATCAGTTTACCCGACCGAGATTCGAATCTCGAGCTTCCTGTCATCGGCAGTCTAGTCTACTCAAAGAGTAGCGCGTTAGACCACGTGGCCACCGAAGAGGCTTAATCATCTATGTAATCACATGATAATTATACATACATAATACAAATATACAATTCATAAAACGTATATTCGTCTTAAACCCTATCCGTTAAACTTGTTTTATCTATATGGTTGTAATAGTAATTTATGATTTATGTATATTAATAGTATTAATAAAAATATTATGGTCGTCCTTAAATTTGGTAGGGGGTTTTTTGGGAGTGAGGGGTAGGAGGTGGTCAGTATTTTCTTACATTTGATCACGAAAGAGTGGGATTCATAATCCATCTTACGTGAGGTTTTTTTATCAATATTTATCGTACAACAAACCCTAAACAAATTGTTAAAAAATAAACATATTGGTTATAAAATTTCACTTTATTTAATTTACTTATGATGTGTTAAACCTAATTTTACTGCAATTAAAATACTCTAAAATTTTGTGTCACTTTCATTTTTAACAATCCTTATGTCTAAAAACAATTATTGAAAGCATATTCTGAAAATTGAAAAATGTCACCTGGACACGGGAATCGAACCCGGGACTTCTGGCTTAGTACGCCAATGCTCTAACCACTGAGATTCTTAATATATGTGCGATCCCGTACAATTTAATAACTGTGCAAATAGCAGCAAAAAGCCAACTACCGTGTCGCAGATGGCTGCGTTATTCGATGGCTCGTGATATTAATATAATCACATACTTGTAGCCGACGATTTCCGCTAGTCCATCATAGACTCTGCCTTAAAATATGAGTGAAGAATGACCCAGGGCACGAGACGAATCCTGGATAGCTTAGTGGTTAGAGCATTGGCGTACTAAGCCAGAGGTCCCGGGTCCGATTCCCATGTCCAGGTGTCATTTTTCAATTTTCAGAATATGATATCTAGTGGAGTAATTCCCTACTAACAAGCATAAATAATAGCTCCGGCTATTAATTCTTAAAATTATTAAAAGATTAAATAATCTTATTTTCCAAATTGTAAGAAATTACATAAGATTGAGAGGTGGAGGAGAGGGTAGGGGAAAATCTTACAACCCCTTAATTTGGTAGCAGGGGGAGGTATCGAAAGTAATGAAAAAATGCCATACGTAATTTAAGGATGACAACCTTTCTAGTGAGTCCCTGATTTAATAATTGATTTAAACTTTCTCTATAAGCTATTTAGAATTGATGGTTTGTAAAACTTAAATGTAAGTAATGTAATTATTATATTTTTTCTAATTTTCAGAAACCGAGAAGCAATGTAAGTATAGAGCTACACACAGTTTACATAAACATTTTTTTTAATCCAACCGTAACAAAGGTAAGCATTGTATTTCAAAAACATATGAGCGTTAATATATTAACGCTATAATTGAGCTTAAAATAAAACCATTGTTGAAATTGCTAGTTTTAATTTTATCATGGTTTTATTTAGATATTATTTAATAAAATTTAACAGTATTTAAAGAACTTGTGTAAATTATATTTATTGAAATATACCAAATTTAAATCATTAAAAAAATTATATCTCACAATAAAAACATTATTATAATTTAATATATGAATAAATGTATGTAAATTTCTAAATATTTGTAGTTTCTAATTTAAAATTAATTTAATTTTCAGGTTCTTAGAACAAGAATAGCTGCTATGATTGAAGGGAAAACAAACTTACATTAAATAAACTTAATTATCATCAACTATGGATGGTAACATAAAATAATTAAAAAATATTTTAAAATATACTTTATAATTTGGGCTAGAACGTGTTGATTATTTATTTAGAATAGAATAATTATATATTTTAATGTAGGATAGTTTACCAACATGTATAATATATTTATATTGTATTATTGTATTTTAAAATAAATGTAATATGAGTTTAACCGTTACAAATTATTAATTTAGCTCACTAAACCCTATTTTGACGCAGGAAAATTACTCAACTGTATACACCTGTTATTAGTTTACATGTAACTAAAACACACGTGTAATTAGCACATTTAAAACCATCACAAATTTGATTAAGATTCTCGTATCTGTACATGTATGAATTAAAACGGCGTTGAAATATATTCAAAGATATGTTATTAAACATGTAATTTCAAATCATTGTACACGCCATTTAGCCTGAAAGGTATTAGACTTACCTATACGTATTACACTATGACCCTATCATATAAGCTACACCATAGTGGATTAATGAAAGGTAAGCTTGCTACCTTAAAGAGTCAACCAAAGTACTTGGAGATGTGAGACGGAAAATTTTTCAGAGCGGGAAATTCTCAATTATTATTTCTGTAGATTAATTTCAACTGATTAAATGGATAGCTGTAATAGTAAAAATTGTTAACAGCCATTTTTCATATGGTGTGTGATACATCAATTAATACGCATTTTTTGTTTAGAATACGAATCTCCCTTCGTGAATGCTCTGTCACGTAAGGTTTTTAAGATATTTGAGATTTCTACTTTTTTTTTTAAATTGTGTTGTTGTGTTCTTTTTTTTTCATGAATTATCACTGACTATGCTGGTTGTACTCTTTATTTGTATGCAATATATGATGGAAGAAGATTTTAAAATAGTCACTAGATGGCAGGTCAATTTATTTGAGGGGGAATGGTACGGAATAGAGGTGATTCAGCTAGCCACGTTATCCCTGCTGTTTAGTGCGTGTTTAAACTTGGATGGTGTTAATCACTTTGTATATTTCTCTTTAGTATAACTTAGTTTGTGCTATTGTGTGGCTTTGCTTTTCCTGTGTGAACTAGTGAGAGATTCTGATAATTTTAGGTTATAGTTAGTACAGTGTTCTTAACGTAGTGGCAACTGTTAAACTTAGTGGTTGTGTAAACCACCCCGACAACCTTTGCTAGGTATGTGGTAAGTTCACTCCAAAAACCCAAAGAAAGCCAATCACTGGCTTAGTTAAGAAGGCTTATAAACTGTACTTTGATTGTGCTCTTGGAGATCAGGATAAACCCTTTGCACCTCATATTGCTTACATAACCTGCACAACTACCCTTATAGAACGGATGAAAGGAAACCGCCGAGCCATGCCGTTTGCTGTTCCAATGGTTTGGTGCGAGCCAAAAGATCATATTAACTGTTATTTTTGCCTGACAAATATTGCAGAACATTCCAGTAAAACTAATAATACAATTAAATATCCTAATGTTTCTTCAGTTCATATGCCTGTGCCTCAGGGGGAAGGCTTACCTGTTTTTGCTTGTCACTTGAAAATCACTGCATCAAAACCATCGGAGGAAAGTGAATCAGAAGATGCCTGGCCTTTGGAAGAGTACATCCCTGAAACTCATGACAGAGCGCCTCACTTTATTGAAAAGAAGAAACTGAACGATTTGGTCCGTGCTTTGAAACTTTATAAACAGCAAGCTGAACTGTTGGGTTGTAGACTGCAACAATGGAACCTTCTAGAGCAAGGTACAAAGATGTCAAGATTTAGAACAAGAAATAGCTGTTTGTCTGGATATTTTGAAATGAAGAATTCAATGTGTGTGTGCACATACGTGAATGGTTTGATGATGGAGTTGGGTGTCCAACATAATCCATAGGAGTGAAGAATATTTATTGATTCCTAAAGCAAGCTTAAAAGCAGTGCTATTGCATAATGGCAACCAATTTCCATCAGGGCCTTTGGTGCATGCGGTGGACACGAGGTAAACCTATGAAAGTATTGGCTTTGCTGATGGAGGGAATCAAATATAAAGATTATGAGTGGCAGATATGCTGTGATTTAAAAGTTGTCACACTGCTTATAGGTTTACAGGGTGGATTCACAAAATACCGTTGTTTTTGTGCTTGGAAGACAGCCGAGACACCAAGAATCACTACAAGGTTAAGGTATAGCCTATGAGGATACATTGCTGGAAAGAAAAATGTGAAATTTACTCCATTGGTTGAGCCGAGTAAAGTCATTTTTCCTCCGCTTCATATAAAGTTAGGCTTGATGAAGAACTTTTTAAAAGCTCTTGATAAAGAAGATCAGGCCAAACAAAGCTAAAAAAGTTATATTTATTGGGCCACATATTAGGGCATTGTTGAAAGATCCCACCTTTGATGCAAAGCTTACAAATATCGAGTTAGCTGCTTGGTCCTCTTTCAAATAAATTGTTTACGGCTTTTTGGGCAACATTAGAGACGATAAATATGTTTCCATAGTGAGTGGTCTATTGGACAACTACAAGAACATGGGGTGTAGAATGTCACTAAAAATTCCCATTTACAGTCGCATCTTGATTTTTTCCCAGAAAACTGGGGTTCTGTTAGTTACGAACAGGGTTACCGCTTTCACTAACATATAATGACCATGGATCATCGTTACTAAAGACACTGAAACTCTTCGATGATGGGCGATTACTGTTGGTTTATTTTTAGGGAGACTGATTAAACACCTTAAAAAAGAAAAGTATCGTGATCCCATTTTGTCAAAGATAAATGAAATTAAACTTTGTAAATTTTAATATCATGGCTTAATGTGGTTGAATTATTTTTTCAAAGAAAATTGACAATAAACTTTGTAAATATTAATATCATTGCATAGAGTGGAGAATCTTTGTGCTTTTTGTTGGTTTAAATTAGTTGTTTACGCTATCAAGAAAAATAGGTGAGTTCTGAGGGCTATGTTTTGTTTGTATTCAAAATGGTATATAGTTGCTAATGTCGTATTATTGTATTTGTATTAGTGCTGTGTATCTTGGAAATGTGACGTAGAGAAAATCTAATTTTTTCATTGAATTCAGCACCATAAAATTGGTTATGTCCAGCCATTTACAAGCCAGATACAGAAAAAAGTTTCAATTTGTTGACCAGTGTAATTAGTGGTAGTGATAGTAGTAGTAATAGTAGAGGTAGTAAGAAACACCTGTTACGATGACTGCACGGTACAACGCGCTACTCTCGCAATAGACTAGACTGCCAATTACAGGGATATCGGGGTTCGATTCGGGTACACTGAGGGAAGTTTTCCTTAATGGTTAACCACTAAGTCTCCACACAAATGCGGGTGCAATTCCTGTAAATTCAACTTTTCTTTTCCCTAACACATTAGTGTGATTAGTACATAGGCGTATAGCCCGAACAGGTAGTAAGACGTGGTACTAAAAATAAGTAGTAAAGAAACAAATGAATGCGAGCCTTTCTAGACCCGTTATGTTCATAAATCATACTTCAGATTTTTATCATCAAAAAGTTAATTAAAATAACTTTAAGGTAGGCCCTGTATTTGTCCCTCCCCATATCCTTCGTGCTTCCTATCCACCCCTGGCCCTTCTTATAACCCACTCATCTCTTAACATACTATATTTTGAAGTCCAATAAGCTCTAGGTGCCACCTCCCAAATTTAAAGACTCCACCGCAAGCCACCTCTGCAAAAAAATTTTCGATTCAAAACTTCCCGGAAAATGTTCATCTCTAAGGTACTGTACATGACTTCATCAACCTCCACTTAGAAGTTCAAATATTTAAGAATGATATAGTAATTTGGAGTAGTCCCACTAAGTTCCTGTTAAATCAACAATTTTATTACACCTTGTAATGATCCTGTTTTATTGCATTGCTTTCTTGATTATTTAAATTTAGTTTTTGTTGATTTTATTAGTATGTGACTGTACTGTTGTTGATTTACTTCAGTACACGTGTAGCAGGCGACAGGTCAAGAACATTCAGTTTGCTTGTTTCCAGCCCTCACAGCAATTCAAGGTCAAACCTCACAGTATAGGTGTGTGTGTGTGTGTGTGTGTGTGTGTGTGTGTGAGAGAGAGAGAGAGAGAGAGCAATATACTTCACTTGTAAACTTTAGTGTTTTTATTTTCTTTTTCTAAAAGTAGTTTTGCTTGTGTTCGTAAGAGCTCAGCAGCTCTCGGCCACAAATTGAAATTAAAGCCAGATAATTGGTATTGTGTTGTTCTTTTCTGGTACAGAGTTGTTGACTGTCGATTCAGGCTAAGACGTGTGAAGAAATACGTGTGCCAATATAGCAATTTCCTTATTATATATAATGTGAATACCTATTCGAACTGAAGTGAATAAAACTTTCAAACAAAGACTTTTTCAACTATTAAATAAAACATAAGTTCTGGAATTTCTAAATAAAATAATATGAAAATAACATGAATAAAATGTGTTTAAATTACACAATGTTTAAATTTCCGATCAAAGACCACCGGTCATAAAAGCGTAGTGCGACAGTTGTACCACTACATTCCTGGCAAATTAACATTTTTATTACACCTGAATGTGTGGTTTTCTGTTAATAAAAACCTCCTTCCCTATATTTCACCTCGGTCAAATTTAAAATAAAGGTGAAATTAACGGATTTTGACGGTTATATGAAGTTTTTCCTTTACATTCGAGTTAAAATTTAGTTTTATACCCCCCTGGGAAGTAGTTGTTTCTATTAGTTTTGAAAATTTTGATTTCACAACTTTCCCTGTTTTTCCAACTCTGACTTTAAAGTTTCATGTTTCAATACTTAATAGGCTATCTGAAGTGGTAGCTCTACTTGCATTTCAAATTTCAATTTTATACCTTACCTATAAATATTTATTTATTTATATCCCACAAAATTTCACAATTAGGCCATATCGATTTAGAACTTTGTCATTTTTAGACTTTTATGATTGCTTGTCTTCCTACATTTATGTAAATATTTCAATTTTCTAACATGAATGAGGTATTATATTCTATTAGTTTTATAAATTATTGCAGGGACACCCTCACCCTCATTTTCCGGTCCTTTAAATTGTTTATTTTAAAAGAGAGTATTTTTGGATCTGCTCCTATATCTGTCTAGCAAATTTAAATCTTCTACCACTGTGAAAAAGTTTTTTTTATATAAGATTTGGAAATTTCAAAATCCTCCAATTTCACTTCACCAAGACCCACATATAGATTTTAAATACCTAAGGTTTAATTTTGTATTTAGAGTCATTCCAGTTCATTTTTGCCAGATATCAATTTTCTATCTCACCTAAAATTATGTGTATATTTATATACCTCCTCCCCTTTACTTGATTTCTCGAATACCTACTTTGAAATCTCCCATATCTAGACTTTTCTGACTGTATTGGTTGATCCGTTTATTTACTTGCCTCTCTACATATTATATGTAAATATTTCAATTTTCCACTATACGGAAAGTGTTTAATTCAACTAGTAATGTTAAAGATAGGGGGTGACATTTTTCCTCCTCCAATTTTCAATTTTTTTTTTCAGTGAGTTTGGACTGTCTTTTAAACCTTCATGACCAATTTAAATCTTCCATCACATTAAATGTAGTTTAAATATAAATTTTTGAAATTTCGAAACCTCCCTCCATTTCACCAAACCTGAATTAAACATTTCCAATATTTAAGAATGATTTAGTTATTTGGACTAATCCTACTACATTACAGGCAAATTTCAACTTTCTATCTCACCTAAAAGTGTGGTTATCTGTTAGTATCCACACTCCCTTCGCCCAGAGTTGCATTTTTAAATTTGAAAATTTCAAATATAGTTTGTTATTTGGGGTAGTCCATTAACCTTCCTGTCAAGTTTGAGTTTTATATCACACTGATGATGTGTTGTATCCAATAATTTTAAAAGTTTTGAACCTCCCAAACCCCCACCATACTTCATCAACTCCGATTTTGAAAATTCATATTTTAAAACTTGTTTAGTTATGTGTAGTGACACCACTATCTGTATTCAAAATTTCAACTGGCTACCCTTCCTAATAGGCCTTTTCTATATTTAGACCCAAAGACCCGCAAATTCTCAGTGCAATAATTTGAAATTTCCTATTTTTAGACTTTTATGGTTATATGAGGCACACCTTCTACCCTCCTGCCAAGTTTCAGTTTTCTAACCCATCTAGACTCAGCTAATGCTTTTCTGGACACACACACACACACACACACACACTGTATAAAGTAAAGGTATTTAATCATGTTATTAAACATGACGATATTGTAGAAAATAATGCACACATGTTAGTAAAATAACATTATAAAACATTCATATGTTAGTTATTATTTTTACCTATATTTGCTGGCATTAATAATGGTAAAAAACTTTCCAACAAGTGAAAGCGCGCAGAATCCCAAGATGGCCTTGCGAATCACCTACAGACCTGCAGGTCCGGCTCGTGAGATGGCACATGCAGACCCGTCATAAGTCAGGTCTGTTGCTTCGTTTGTCGACATACCTTGAGTTTGCAAGTACAGGTCAGATTACTAGTGAATCTACAGTTGATTACAAGTCCTAACGACGTGATTGAAAAATAAGGATTGCAAGCTACTGTAGTAGTTTTATACTGTCATTTAAACTGGTTTAAGATCAGTGTGGCTGTTAGGCTGGGAAGCATATTTGCCACATAGCAGGAGTTTGCACGTTACTATCATTAAATAGTGATAAGATAGCTAATGATATCTCTTATTTTCATTGTTTTATATGTCAAGAATGGATGCTGCTTTCTGCTAATGAGACTCTTCTAGAATTAACTTTCAAACACTATTATGTGCAAATCATTTTTCATACTACCAATTCAAAATGAATAAAAAATCTTGTAATCATATTGCAAATCACTTATGTATGAACGGCATGAATTGATACAATGTTTATCCCAAAATAATGTAGTAGAGCCCTTCAATGTGCACTCCTTACATTTTATGTAAAGTAACTTTACATTCCGTACCCGCTTGGTGTTGGGTGAGCTCACACCGTGTTCTGTGCGTTTTTAATGACAAGCCTTCATTATGATAATTAATTACCTGTGCAGCCTTGAGCCGGTTCATTTTAAGCCCAGACAGCTTTTACAACCCCCTCTTCCAACTTTTACATTCCTATCCCTACACCTTTCTATTGTTGTATCATTTTCTTTATTTAAAAGGAGAGGAAAATAAAAAACTCAAATGGTACCTTATCTTGCCACATGGCAGTGCCACTATCGTATTAGCGCTTTCTCTTGCCGAGATTTGGAACTAGAAGAAGTAATTTCTAGTCTAGAAGGCCTTTTTTCCTATAAGAATCCTTTTATGTAGTAAAATATTTATGTAGTAAAATATTGCTAAGAAAAAGAGCTCCCAGACAGGGAATCTTACCAAAATAAAGACATAAGTCCAAATTTTGTTGGTTTTCATGGACTTTTTAACATTGCTTGGTGTCTTCTATTTTATATATATATATATATATATATATATATATTTAACGTTACTACAATGCAAGCATATTCAGTGACTGTCAAGAAATCTGGCAACGTGCATCAGTTGCTATAATTACTACCCTTCACGGATAGGTTGAGAACGTAACGAGCCTCCCCTCCCCACTTCGGCTGCGCTGACCACAATCCTAAAGCAATTTAAAACGCAGTATAATATTTAGATGTCGTTGAGGAAGAGAAAAGGAAACGTGCTAAAAATAGGTTTTGGAGCAAGCAGTGGTATCTGAAAAGGAATAATTAGCACACACAAAAAAAAAGACTTTTAAAAGGCATCAACACCAATTCAAAGGAGAGCCTGCGGACCCTCTCAGCAAATGTTTGAAAATTTCATACTCATAGAAGATATTGGGAGTGACCCTCATTTGTTTGTTTTTTTAATTAAACTTTTATACGCTATTTGGAATTGTTCTTTACCATAAACCTTTTGAAATTTTGATACCACTAGAAAATATTTTGAATGGTCATATCATTGATTATTTTCAAAAACTAGATTTTTCTAGAAGTTATTTTGAATAGTCTTTCAGAATTTTTTTGGGAGTTTGTAAGTCCCTAGAAGCTATTTAGAGTGGTATTCGTCTGATTTAAAAAAATATATATGCCCATTACATAATCTATTTAAAGTAGCCTTACCCCATCAAATCTTTGAAAATTGATGCTTCTAGAAGCTAAATGGACCTTTATACAAAGCCATATTTCAACTTAATCTTCAAGGATATCGAAGAGGAGTGAAATAACTCTAGAAAGGGGACAGATTGATTTCAGAAGAGGGGACGAGTTTAGTCCATTCAAGAGAGGGCGGGATGCATATTATTTCTAAGGTGGGAAACATCCTTTTACTAAGCGACTCATGCTTGAATTAGGTCTATACATTTTTAAAACATTTTTTCACTTTTTAAAAACAAACTAAATGCACGCAAATGCATACGTAATTAAAAACTGAAACTTCATGCACATGATAAAATAAAAAAATAAAAATAATGCCCGACACTCTTTACGTTCTAAATTTAATTCCAGTACAAACATAAAAGACACTAAAAAAATTTCAAACACTTCTAAACTAATAACAATACCGGAACAAACCAACTATATAATTGTGACCAATGCTATTAAGTTCCTCTGGAGGAAATCCCAACTGGTTGGCTAGGCATGCACCATTTCTTAGTATGAAAAGGCATTTTATTTTTTATCGTTCATGGTTGATTTTAAATTTTATTTTATTTCATATACTGCCATTTTTTTGTAGATTTTTAATTTGAACCTTGAGCCAGAACCCTTAGAAGTCCCGAACCCGGTTCCGTGATAGGGATTGTCCCCCCTTACCCTCCAATAGCGGACCTTGTCCTAACTATATTAGCCTAGAAGAAACTTTTAGCTCACGTTTGTAATTCAATAAAAACCTTAACATCACAGTAAATAGTGTAAAAACGCGTATCCAAGTTTGGCAAAGAATAAATACTGGGCTTAATCTTTGGAGGTTGAAATTTAATTTGCCATAAAAAGTGAGGGTTAAATATTTTATTCATGAGACCACGGCCTTCGTCAATCCTTACGTGATTATATTCCAAAAATAATAACTTATTATATTATTATTTTATTTTTTCATCCTCGTATTTGCATTTTTTTAATGTAATATATAGTATAACCAAAATACCTGTAACAGTAGCTATTATATAAAAGGCATCAGTCTCATTTTTCTTGGTTTACAATTGATGGGAAGATGGTGGTGAGGTGGGGGCATTTCATATTAATGATTTCTCCCTCGCCCTTTACACAAATATGTGTACGTATTCTTTCAACTCTACTTTCTTCTTACTTGTGTGAATATGCGGATGTACATGATTGGTAGTATTATTTGGAGTAGAGACAAGGGCATTAACAAATTAATGTTGAGTTTATGGTAAAATGAATTTTCAAAGGAGTAAACTACCACTACTACTGTTTATATGTTTACTAGGCTCTTATGAAAATAATGCTTATAAGTACAGAACAACTGGTTTCGAGACCAGAGACTGATATATTTAACAAATTTTGAACCCGCCTCGGTGGCGTAGTTGGCTAACGCGCTAGTCGTGTTGAGCTCGTCCGCCGAGTACGGGGAGATCGAGGTTCGAATCTCGGTCGCGTGAACTGGGGGTGGTTTTTCCTAAATGGTTTCCCACTCTCCCTCCACGCAAATGCGGGTTCACTTCCTCTAAATTCAACCCTCCAAATTCCTAATCCATTAGGGTAATTAGTACTTAAGCGTATAACCCGAACGGGTAGTAAGACGCGGTTCTAAATAAAAAAAATTAAAAAAATGTGTATGTTTCCCTTCTTGGAATTGAGCCAGAGTTATTAGAACAGAGTTCCTAACCCACTTGGAGCAGAGGAGTTGCGTAGCAAAGCTAACTCTAAAGAATGGATAAGGCAGTAAGATGTTGGATCAACTCCTTAGAAACAGTAGTGTACAGTACATAAGACCCTCTTTGATAAGTGTGGATTTCTGGTCAATTCGTGGTTAACTTGCAAACCCATTCTTCTCCTTTATAAACAATTTAGAGGAGTCAAAACAATCATCTAACTTTGGGATTCTTGTACGTGAATTCCCGGATGAGACTGCCTATAGCTCCGCTTCTATGCTCACTGGACCCTCAAAAGGATGTTCTCAGATATTTGATCAAGTTTGTTTTACAACTAACAACACATCGTGGTTGTTAACAGAGTGATCAAAGACTAATAAACGTTGTTCTGCCTTTACGTGACCAATGCCCATGAGCAGTTTATCTATCTGCCTCTAAATGAGAAAGCCAAAGAAAGAATTTTATTTAATTTAAAACGAACTCAGATTAAAAGTCAATAAGACTTGTTTTTACCATCGCTGATGGGGAAGTCTTGGGTCTTATCCTGTCAGAATTAACTGAGTGTTTTTTGTTGTTTTTTTCTAAACGCTATCCCACTATCCTTCTACGCAAAGGCAGCACATTTCCTTTAAATTATAACTTACTCACACCTACCTAATTAGTGCAAATATTCCTATAGCCAAATTGATACTAAGACACGGTACTCCAATTAATAAACTAATTTTGTGTATTGAATATGACGATAAGATAAAAATGTAATAGTATTGGCATTCGGTTCCATTGGCATCGCGGGAACCCCTTTATCTTGTATTCAAGAAGTCCTGACTCAAACGTTTACATTTATAAAAATCTCTAGTTTGATTTTTTTTGACGATCAGAATACTTCTCTGCAATGTAAAGTAAGTGTATAGCTATTGCAAGACATTCCACTGTCCTTGGATGATACTATGCTGACTGACACCATGTATCCATATGTAAACATTTACCACTCTGGAAGAACTAGTAGCATAGATGTTAGCAATGGTGCGTCATAGACACCACCTCACCAAAGTTATCTACATAACATTATAATCTTCAGACGTGCCACTGGGCGGGTCATGATTTTACAATAATTTTATGTAAATAATGGGGCTTATATTTTGATTGTTTTATATTTTACTAATATGACGTGCTACTGCGTGGCTTATGATTTTATATCTTTAATTAAAATACTGTTTCACCGCTTTGTGCAAATGTGATATCGGAAAATGTATCTAATGTAAAACGAGTGTGTAATTTGTTTTCACAAAGTAAAATGGAATGATATTATTTGAATATAAAACTTTTAAATATTTAGTATAATATCATACAAACATACTGAGATTCTCAAGGTATTAATACAGAGCATTGGTACACTGCCCCTTCAGGGGTACAACCCAGTGAACCTCACTACCCGTGGTATACCCTTAAAACCAAAGTCTGTAACACAGTAATATTAGTGAAACAACTATCGAGATACACTCAATATATTTGACACCCTTACCCGAATAGCTGGGTTTAAGGGCTAAGGTGTCATCCTCGTCTGGTTTGGTTTCACATTTACGGAGAGGTCAGGGATCAAATCTCTGCTAGGTGTACTGACTTGTGTTTTGCAAAATAATATACCAATTTCTCTGCACTAAAAATTAGGTAAGATTATTGTAAACCAGTATTCCTTCTATTTATGTCCATTTACCATTAGGAGTAAATTTGGTAAAACATATTAATAGAGATAAATGTGTTGTTTGGTGGAAAAGAAGGTTGGGTTGAAGGGATGTGCATTTAACTCTGAGAGCTTTTCATTATTTCCCCACTGGTATTTTAAGGATTCCTCAAAGTTATAGGGGTCTTCAGATGTCTATATGAACTTAAATAAGGTCACTTATAAATGTAATAATTAATTAATTTTCCACCAAACAAATACTACCCAATAATAACATGAAAATAGTTTCCTACAAGATTTACTCCTAGAAACTTCCCACTGTATCACTAATTTTGCTAACATTTCAGATAACAGATTGTTACATCCATATGGTATCGAAGATAAAGTAAGTTTCTTGGAGTGCGTCTGAGAAAAGGAGTAAACATTTTTGTTAAGAACACGATCATTCTTGGCAATTCTTCAACTACCTCTTTCCTCCTGTCTTCTTTGCCTAGTTCAATTCAACGTTTCCTGAAATTAATGTTTTTATGTGAATGTATTTACATCTCTCCTTATAATATTTTTTAATATTATCTTTAAATTTATACATTGATATAAAAATCAAGAATTCAATCTATATTAGTGTAACTTCCCTATTAACAAAGGTTGTAATTTATGTTATCCGACTTCCTTTCCAATCCACCTACCCTCCCCTCATTAAAACTACTGATTAAAAACTTTATTTTGTAGCTTTGAAAATTTTTGAAATCGGAATGGAAAGTTCACCATTATTCATTGCTAGTACAAGTCTGTAAAAGATTGTGCCCAACTGTGTGCTGTTAAAGAGAATAAAAATCAGGGTCGATCTAGTAGCGACCTACTGCTATAATAATATTAAATTTAAATTTATGTTGAAGTTATTTCAAACTTAACAAAACCTAAATGTTGTTATAAAAAACAACCACCCTATGTATAAAAAAAATCTGAGACAGCAAAGGAGGTGTTAAAACTAAAATATCAACCAACTTAATTAATTCCTTATCCGCTGTATCAATAGTAAGGGGCCTACATTTTACTTTCAAATTAATTATATAAATAGCCATGATTGGTGTATAACTTAATATAAACATGTATGTAAACACGGGTGCTCTATGTGCCTTTAACTGTTTATCATTTTTTGACAAAATGTGGTATACTTAGAGGCACTGTCAAGGAAATCTCTGGTTTGCATGTATTATTTTCCTCCGGAGTACCATTTTAGATACATTTACACTAAAATTTGAAACAAATAAGATACTTTGCCAATGAATATTATTCCAGATATCTTAAGGGGTGACAAAAATTTAAAATACATAAACATATACATTATAGAATATGTGTAACTTGCAAGGAAGAAGAAAGATAATTTTTCTAGCTGGTAGTTTTACTAAGCCTTTGGCCAATAAACGTTTAATATGTATGTATGTATGAACTCACCTAAATAGGGATTGATAAAGTTTCAGGGCGGTCCAGACCCACATAGCCTACCCCTTTCTACGACATTTATATCTTGCTTTACACATCAAAAACTTGAGGAATAAGAAAATGAAAAAAAATTGTATCTGGGGGTGCACAAACAAGCAAGGTTGAATACCACTGGTCTAATATACAGTATATTAGACCAGTAAATTATTTATTGTCTTGTATTAATACATTAATATGTGTAGCACATTAACAATGTTTCAAAGAATTTCAAATTAATAGTGTTGGATATTCGTGTAAGTACACAAGTAATACTGTTATATATTCAAATTTGGGGGTCTCTTGGATTAAGGGTGCCACCTAATTTAAGAAAAATACTCTTGTGATGGTAGTTCTGAAAATAACCAAAATAATTATCAATTATAATAAAAATATACATTGTTATCCTACTAAAAACACTTTATTTACTATTGGAAATCTAGGTTTATTTATATTCATTTACTTGGATATAACGTTTGTTAAATCTACAGGAAGCGCTGTTAAATATCAGAAAGATTCGACCATAGATCAATTTTAATAAAATCATAAAACCTATGATAAAGGTTTATTAAGAGATAAGTTGAAACCTCTCAACTTATTTTTTGGCATAATATGAATTTTAAAATAACAAACCACTTCTTACATAATGTGAGATCTATAAGTATTCTGCAGCGCGTCCAAGCCACCCTGGTAAACGGTCCCCTTAAACTTTCCATTCCCTCTCATCCTACTCGATAAAGGTTGGAGGACCAACGGGTCTCTTAAAATTCTTAAATTATCTCAGTTCTGACCTCGACAAGGTTCTTGTTTCAGATGGTAAGACTAACTAACTAAACTGAATGAATAAACGTCTGCGTTAATACAAGATAAAATATCTGGTTATCTTTATTGATAAAAAAACCTCTATACCTATTAGTTGTTTATAGTGGATCTTAAATAAATGAACGTTTATTAAAATTAAAAAATTAAGAGTAAGGAGTTCTGATGAAATATTTTAATTTTTATTTCAAGTTATATTTATAATTATTTGACGTATTTAACGTGCACTTTCTGAACCAAATGAATATAATTTCAGTACACGACTTATAAACTAACTTCAAACTATAACAGACAAAACACCCAGAAATCATCACTGTTAAAGTGTGATGGATATGAACGTGAGAAAATGCCAGTTTTTTATGCGGTTTTTAGAGCAAACAATGTTTATTGAAAAATAAATCAAATATTGCTACAGTAGAACATAGCTTAATTTTTTTACAGATATTAATCCCACCAGTACTTGAATATTTATCATGAGCATATTAACATTTGGATAAACTTTTTAAATGAAGAATAATAGTTCTCATTAAATTCTAGGTTATCCTTTACAAATCTTAAAGAATAGTTGAAATTATATCTATGTTTCTACTGTAAAAATATTTTTTTATTTGCCGAATTTATTTCGTTATTTAAACTGCCCAAATACTTACCTTAACTCGCAATCTTTACCATCCCAACTTAAAGGAGAACCTCACATTTCACCCATGATACTTTTTTAAGGCGATGATCGGAAATCGAACCAGTAATCCTTAACTTGAGACAGACTCATTACCTACTGAGTTAATATATCGGACTCGTTTGAAATTAATATCCTTAAATTATAATATTATTTTTAATGTCAATTTTATATATAAAACCTTTGAAATGTCGCATTAATAATATTTAGTACACGTTCCTTTTTAACAGAATGTTCAACAGTAAGAAATCCAAAACTACACTAATTGATTTTGGGATTATTTTAGACAAAAAGTTCAAATAAACGTAGATACAATTTTCAACGTTTTCCAAACCACAGAAAATTGTGCACCTCCTATTGTTGTTAGGAGGGATGTTCCAGGTGTATGCCATGATGTTAAACAGTGGAGCTGGGCTGGTGAAGCCAATAATGTATACCGATGCTCCAATCGGAAATTAATAATGACTGTGATAAGGGATATTGCTTCAACTACACAAAGGGCACTAATGTGGATTGATAACCAGGGGTGGCTATTTCAGGGACCTGTAAATGATATTTGGAATGATCACCGATTAAACTTCCACGTTTATTTAGAATTAACTCAAAATGATATAATTAAATCTTTTTGAATAAAAACGTTGAATTATGTACATACTGTTATGGCACACCTGTGTAGCTACTAATGTTGGCGTGGAGTGGGCCGTATTTCATCCGTAGATTGAGTTTAGACCACGTAAGCACTGAGTTCATCATTATAAAAAGATGGTAATACGATTTTTCAGGTGATTTGGCTTATAAGCAGATAATGTAAACTTGGTTTGACAGCGTCAATTTAGTACATTCTTGCGTGTGACGTTCAGTAACGGTTTGCATCCATGTTTACTCCACCAAAATACATCCTCATCACGCCACCAAATATATGTTCTATAAATTGACGAGGTTCACTGGTACCATTTTCAAGAATTTGTTGGCACTGTCTATACACTATTTATTTTATTTTTTTATCACCGACTATCCCTACCCGTTTGGGTTGTACACATATACACTTATTACGCTAATGTTTTAGAGGTGATTAATGTTAAATTTAAAGGAAGGCTACCAGAATTTGCGTGAAGGGAGATATGAAAACGATATAGAAAAACTACTCTCAGTACACACAAGTGAGACTCAAACCCTGATCTCACCGTTAATAGTAGTCCAGTCTATTGCAATAGTAATACTTTAAACCATGCTACAAACAAAGCAGGTAGTTGGGAATATTATTATTTTGTATTTAACGTTCACTTTCTAAACTGACTAATTATATAACGAATATAATATATATCAACAAATTAGTGAGAGAGGTGAAATCCACATTTAACCATGCTGGGAATCGAACCCCGGGACCTTTAACTCAATAATTAGACGCTATTGACTTAGTGTCAGACTATTTGTTTAAATTAATTGTGGGAACATGAGTGAATATTAGTCTGTGTCATCTTGTAAGTACAGGTCTCACGGCCAAACAACGAGGATTTTATTAGAAAGACAAATTACACTCGAAGCCGAAATTAGATCGAATTGAGGTTTTATTTTCCCATTTCTAATTTGACAATATCGAAATAGAGATCAACAAAATAATTTTTCTTTTCAATTTAAAATTATTATTTTTTAATTGTGTTGTAATACTTATTAATATTGTAAAATGGCTTCACTGGTGTAAACTAAACTGTTTTATAAACAGGCCTAAAAAAAGAATTTGATTCTAGTTCTGGATAGAACTGTATTACATAACGAAAGTTGAGTATAATATGTGGGATGAGATGGATTCTAGAGAAGAAATATTTGCTTGGAATAGTTTTTACACCACTTTACATCCCATTATTAAAAATGTAATTTAAAATTTTGAACAAAGAGTTCAAGTAATAATTTTGAATCTTAGAATACATTTTTCTAAAGTCAATAACGTTAAACATAAGTTTAACATACTTTGTTTCTTTACCATTTAATTAACTATGTTTTTGGCCCAGTCACTTAATTGAAATATATAATTGGCTATTGTTGGCTATGACGTTATTTAAGATGGTTGAACATTTTGTCTTAGAAGTCAAGCTAGCAAAAGACTTTATTACCGGACACAAGTAAGGTTGAGTTTTGTATCTCGGCCAGGTACATTGTGTGTGGTCGACTTCGGTGGCCTTGGGGTAAATTGCTCGTCTCAAGACTCGATGTTTGTGTGTTCAAACTCAGCTGATGTCAATGGATTTTTCTTGAGTGATAAAACTCCGTATCACAACCTCTTTCGAAGGGGAAGTAAAGCCGTCGGTCCCATGTCGATTAAAGCATCTAAAGGAACCCTGGAAAGTGTGAAAATGTATTTCCAAGCAAAATTGGTAGGCTCTTTCACTCTCGTTTATAGAAATTCTCGTGTGCTGATATTAAAAGTCGTTGAACTTCAAAATCAAGGCGAAACTAAAATAGAAATTTCAATGGTGAATCCGATAGTAAATTGCAGATCACCTATCTTTATATTTTCATTTGTTAATTCGTATTATTTTTAGTAAATAAAACAAGTATTTCATTGGCAAGTAAAATTACATTTCATTTTTGGATTTGTTTCCTCACCAAGTAATAAGAAATAATTAAAAAATCTTCATTAGAAAAAAGACGGTGGTAAATATACCTCATTATACTAATTGTTACTACCTCATCTCAGTAATACAATTCATTATACTAATTGTTATTACCTCACCTTAGTAATAATATCTTTGAGTCTTGAGAGACTGGTTAAATTTAATTTTATAGAAACTTCAAGATTAATGCTTGTTTCTGACCTAAAGCACGCGGGCCTTCTCGGTTGAATGAACTTAGTAATCTAGCATTTCCTACGAATGAGAGCAGATCTATATGGATTGACAAACTTCTCGAATGTTACTAATGTACATTCCGAATCCAAAAATAAATGTATCCGTGGGCATGTGGACAAATAAGTTAATCTCGTACTGTCCAGTTTACCGATAATGGAGAAAGTTGGAAATTTAATCCCAGCCAGATTGATTTCCATTAGTAATTTTTTAAATATATATCTTCTTTGTCAATACCCCATAAACGTAATTAGCATGCATTACATGTGAAATCCCACGGAAAAAATGACATTTGATTAAATAGAAACTCGAAAGTTTATTGCCTCACCTACAAAAGTACGCCACCTGTCCCTACTTTAATCTAGTTATATCCAGTCAAGCTCATTATAACATATCCCTATCCTGAGCAAGTTATATTAAGTCCACTCTATCTTGAGCTATTTCTATCGAGTCTACCTCATCACACCTTATCCTTATCTTGAGCTAGTTCTATCCAGGCCACCTGAGTACACCCTATCTTTATCCTGAGCTAGTTATATCCAGTCAACCTCATTACAACATATCCTTATCTTGAGCTAGTTCTATCCAGGCCACCTGATTACACCCTATCTCTATTCTGAACTAGTTATACATCCACTCAACCTCATTACAATATATATCTTTCTTGAGCTAGCGCTATACAGTCCATCTTATTACACCATATCTTTAGCTAGCTCTATTTAACCCATCTCATTACACCATATTTCTATCTTGATCTAGTTCTATCCAGTCCGCCTCATTATACACCCTATCCCTATCTTGAGCTAGTTATATCCAGTCCAACTCATTGCACCCTATCTATTTCAAGTCCTTTCTATTTATATCATCTCATATGTATCTAGGTCTTCCCAATGAACTCTTCCCATTGGGTTTTACAGTCACTACCCTGAACAAGGTTCTGGACCACCCCATTCACGCTGCATGTTCTGCACACCCTAATCAACAGGACTTTATTATCTCAGGAATGTCTTGTGATGAGTATCGGGTATGTAACTCACCATTATGTAACCTCCTTCACTTCCTAGTAGACTCATCCGTTTTTGCACCAAGTATTTTCCTAAGCACCTTGTTTTCCAACACTGTAAGGTAAGGGGAGAGCCCACGTTTAACAACCATAGAGAACCACCAGTAAAATAATTGTTTTATTTATTCTGAACTATACATTCCTTAACATCAGGTGAGATTATCAACATATACTGACTGAGGAATAGGATGAATTTCCCAAATTTATTCTACTCCTAATGTCCAATCTAATATCGTTATTGCTAGTTAAAATAATTGTGACTAGTTATTTAAACTCATTGACATATTCAAACGAATTTGTTTTCAAATATATAATTAGGTCTGATATAATCTCCGGGTCACCTGGGTGTACATGGTCACATGGTCAACACTAGACAGCCGATGATAGAAAGATTGAGGTTCGAATCTCAGTCAGGAGTATTGAGGGGGGGTTTTATACAAAGTAATTTTCCACTCTCCTTCCACGCATATGTAGGTATATAAATAATCCCTAAATATACCTTCCTTATTATTAAATAAACATTATAGTGCATGTGGTAAAATTTAAAAAACTGTACTTTTTGATTAGAATGTCTCACTTGGCTTACATTATATGCTCTGTAATAAAACAAAGTTATTTAGACAGGGAGCCATTTAAAAATCTACTTATAACACCAAACTAGTGGCCATCAAAGATGGCAGCTGAGGAGTTATTTCGCCTGTCAATATCTATGTCATCTATAGTTCGATTTAAATTTTATTTTAAAGATATTTGATAGTTCTTTCTTTTCTGTAGAAAATGTATTTTTCTAAACATTATTTTTTTGTGAAAAAATTGAAAAACCTTTTTTTAGTTTTTTTTCTACATCAATTTTCTTAGTTACGTACTTAGTTAGGTACTCATAATTCGAGAATTTTTTCTCTACAACTTTAAAAGCAAAATTTAATTACCATTCCAGTGATACCTTGGGAAAGCCATTTTTGTTGAAACAGTCCCAAGAACGAGCGGAAAACTCCGGGAAAGTTTTACTGGATATAAGGCCTACCCTCCTTCAGCGCTATTAAACATATACTACCTGTTTAAGTTTAAAAGGAATTAACACTTGTATGCTATATTGAGTACTTTAATGTACAGACTGACATACCAAAGATGACAAACATTTGAAGAATGGATTGAAGATAAATCTTCTCAAACTCCAACATTTAAATTCTGGTTCTTGATTCTCAACCTTCATATCCTGCTACTGTCTTTTCTTAGGTCCATTAAGGAGGGGAAGTATGAACAGTACTGTCAATCTCTAAAAAACATAATACCATGGTTTTTTCTCCTCGACCACCAAAACTATGTACTATGGCTAAGCATCCACATAAAATATTTGGAGGAGCTCGAAAAGACAGAACAAAGTGTACATAGTCGTTTCTATAGTGGGTAGATTGTGATCCATAAAACTAACAGCCCTTTCTCTGCTATTGCCATTGACCAAGCCCATGAACAACACAATGCAGTTGTGAAAGGAGATGGTGGCAGTGTTGGCTTGTTGCAAGATCCTACAATGATACGTAGGTGGATGTTAGCAGGACCATAGTTAATCGGCATTTTGAATGAGTTTGAAGCTCAAAATAAAACAGTAAACACCTTCAACACGAGCAATACTGTGCCTTCCAGGTAAAGATCCAGGACAAAATGCAAGCTATGAGAGACAGTTTCCTTGCATTTTTAAATACTTACAAAGAATTATCACATGACCTTATCGTTTTATTCAAAGATTTTGTGATAGATGAGGATCTTGTTAGTTCAGTGATGAGTGCTGAGGAGATAGAACCTACACACTACCAAAACTTTGTGAAGGAATATATTTTTTTAGGAGCCAAAACCAGTGTATTTGTCCCTATACGAAAGACATAAACAATTTTTTTTGTGTGTTGGTCAGTAAAATATATCATATTCTATAATTAAAGGTTTGAAGAATGATGTGGCACTTTTCTCAAGATTGTTCACTGTCAGCTGCAATAGGGACTTAGATTTTGATAAGTTATTTGCGTATGAAAATACAAGTGTTCCACCCTCTTTCTTCACGTATGCCAGAAATCATAGCTTATCAAGCTTTTAGAAGATGAAACAAATGGACTACAGTTCCATGGAACATGTAACACCCTCATCTATGATGGTGCAACTTTGGTGCATTCTCTTCCTCCACGAACCTTAAGACCATTTGCAGATTACTGCTGCACAGAGTGCAAAAACAGAGTTTCAAGCAATACCAATAGGTTTAATGCTACAAGGATTCACATTTCATAGGATACCTATACCCCTGGAAGATTGAAGGAGCTTGTAAGATGGGATAGAGGTACAGGTATTCAACGTCAGGTAGCAGAAGGGAACACTCTACCCAAAAACTGGAATGACTTCCTCTCCTGTGATGAAAATAAGAAAGAATTTTCCAAGCTCATTGGGGAATGGTTTTTTAGATCATTAAAGTTGATCCAAATCGTCACTGAAGTTGAAAATGTCATACACTCATCCAGGCCTAAAGAAACATCTTTGGAGGGAATACATTGCCGAGAAGAGGAAAAAGCAGATTATCGGATGTTCATGCATGCAAAGGGTAGCATTGAATATGGAGCAAAAACAATCCCTCACAATTGACACAGACGTTGTTGTCATTGCGATTTCTCTCTTTCCTTTCTTGAATAACATGGGGCTTGAAGATATGTGGATTCTGTTTGGTGTAGGTGGAAAGCAAAATGATATCTATCGATTGTTCAAAGTATGGGTTTTGAAAAATCCGCCACCTTGAGAGGCTTTCATGCATCCAGCGGATGTGATGTAACCTCATAATTTACATTGAAGGGAAAGGCAACAGCATGGCATGTATGAAAATTATTTCCTGAAGTGACATCTGCATTTCAAGCTATTTCAACACCTTTGCCCTCAATATCAGAAGAGATTTGCCAATTGCTGTAAGAGTTGGTTTTTCTGTACTTTAAATGTGATGAAAGTGTGTCTATAAATGAAGTTAGGAAGATTTTATTCACATCAAAAAGTCACCCTTTGCAGAATTTACCACCAACCTTAGACACACTGAAACAACATATTCTTCGCAACGTATATCAAGTAGGACACCTTTTGGGGCCGAGCTTGCTCAGTGAACGATCTAATAGATTCTCCTATGGCTGTAGCACAATATATTCCTGCAGAAAGGCACAGTTGGCATGCGCACTTCTCTGTACAAACTGTGTCCAAACTTGCTGCTGTAAAAGGCAAGTCTAAATGTACTATAACTTAAAAAAAAAATTTGAATTTAAATATTGTATATCTAAAAGAAATGTTTTTGTTACAGTACTGACGTGGAAGAGGACATTGGGTGACTTGTAGTGTTAAGTGATGAAGAATATTTTTATTTATTTTCTTGAATTCGAGACACTCGACCAGGTAGAAGGGAATGTGTAGTGTTGAGCTTAAGAAGCAATATAATAATAGACTGAATAACTTGCGAATGTGGGATTTCCACAGAAATAGCATTTAGGTTCAGATTGTAGCATTTATTGCTACAAGCTAGAGTTCAGTCAACAAGTCAACAAAATATTACTTACCCAATATCACCACCCTGGCTACGTTCGAGAAAACATCAACACGTCCGGCCACATCTTCACCCAGTCAACAAATGCCAGAGTAGACCAAGAGTCCGGACACGCCCGCTAGAGGTCACTATCACAGTGCCAACCTAACAACCCCAGAAGAGGAGAGCTCTCGTTCTAGAATAGACAAGATACGCCTTCTAGAAAGATATCGGCGTTTCTATGGTCACGCACGTTCCTCCCCTCCAGTGGATCCTGTCTCCCTTGTTCATAGAGTTTTGCACCGTATAAATGACCGCCCAGGAAACAATGGCTTCACTCTTGGGTCTACATTAGGTCAGAACATTCCAATATTAATAAGGCTGTCATGCGTGAAGCATATGTTGTGTAAACATTCAATTTAAACTTATGACTTAGGAATGATGAAAGGTTTATTTTGGTTTATTGTGAAGGAGTCAGCACGGACATTGTGTCAGAACATTCCAATATTAATCCATGAAATATTTTTTGTGTAAATATTGAAGTAGACTATCCTATTTAACTTGTGATTTTGATTTCACAATGATTTGAGTAAAAGGCTTTACCTTTGGAGATGTCTGTATGAACATGATGTCGAAATTATTTATGTTAGACGCTTAATATTACTTTCACAAACATAAAATTTAATCAAAACTTTTCTACCTTTAAATTATTTTTCTAAATTTGCAATGTGTCAAGGAATTACTGGATAAAGGGCATTTATAACATTAAATTGTAATAATATAAATAAAAAAATAAGTAATGCTACGCCCGAATATATCATATTGTTAAAAGTTGCATACATATAATAAAAAAAATTATTTAAGACCTGCCGTCTTTTAGTATATAGTTAAGTTTGGTTATCCCTAGTTTTAAGCAATCATACTACCCTGGCACCTCCCCTTTTGTTTTGTTTTTTACTTAAGCTATCTATTATATGTATTTATATTTGTTGGAAGGAGGACCGTGTTTCCTTTTTTGCATATTGGATTGGATTGCTGGGGACGTATTTTGTACCCGGCATCATCTAATAATAACTACTCTAACTGCCCCATTCCTATTTGCATGTTCTAATTTATCTTTTTATAACGTTTATTTCCATTATTTGTATTTGGGCCCCTCTATTTTCTAGAGCTTGGGCTACAAAACCTTTGTGACATTAACCCCATGTCGTCATGGAAATAACCAGAGGCGAAATGTGGGGGAGATTCAGGTCAGTAACCCTGACGGAAATAAACTCGCACCAGGGTTGCGATGATACTACCTAGAAAAACCCTAGATGGAGAAGGGGGAGAGTATCACGTGATCTAGTCAGCCAATCACAGTGCTGTTCCCATACGACGATCGCACTACTCATACGTCATTGTCATATGTAAAGATTGACAATAATAAATCGGTTCTCATTAAGATTTATAACAGTTTGTGTACAATTAGTGATGATGACTACAATACCATTCAGTGCTTCACAATACTTACGTGTAACAGAACAAGTGTTCTTGAAAATTATTGGAAGCGACTGCCGAAAAATAATGCTTACAGGATGCAACAGATATATTGAAAATATACCACCAACTTCAGTTCCAATAAAACAGCACACATTAGACGAGCTTCTTTATAAGGGCCACTGCGCACTGGGCGACCAGCGACCATTGAGAATGCTTGGGGTAAATGGGACAGCGCGCACTTGACTGCAGCGACCAGCTGGCCTTGTTCTAATTTATCTTTTTATAACGTTGATTTCCATTATTTGTATTTGGGCCCCTCTATTTTCTAGAGCTTGGGCTACAAGATCACTGTCTAAAATGATATTTGTTTTATTAACTTTGTTACTGATATTTGAAACATGTAATTTTGTTTCTTTTCAATGTGCATTTCACACAATTTGTTCATGTGGACTGAACTTTACAGTATTTTTTATAACATGATAAATGTTTTCTGAATTTTGAAAATTTGGTATCGTATAGTCAATGCGGTAAGTTCCTTGGCATTAACCGTCTTCATGAGTGTGTATTGCAAACATTTGTACTGGCCTACTCTCTTAATTTATTGTTATGCAACTTATCTCAACCTTATCAAGTAAATCATTAATGTTTGTTATCTTTGGTATGACAGTCTATGCAGTAAAGTTCTCAAAATAACACACAAATGGTTATTCCTTTTAAACTTAAGTGGGTTATATTATGTATAATAGCATCGAAGGAGGGTAACACTTTCCCGGAGTTTTCTGCTCGTTTTTGGGAATGCTACAATACAAATGGCTTTCCCAGGGTATCAATTGACGGGTAATTAATTTTGCTTTTTAAAGTTATAGAGATGAATTTCTCAGATTCTGAGTACTTCTCACGTAACCAAGCAAAATGTCGTAGAAAAAAATAATTAAAAAACTATTTTTCTATTTTTGGTGAAAACAATAATGGTTAGAAAAAACATTTATCATAAAAAAGAAAGAACTATCAAATATCATTAAAGTAAAAAAAAAAATTAAATCGGATAAGAAGTGACTTAGATATTGACAGGCGAAATAATTTCTTGGCCGCCATCTTTGATGGCTGCATTTTGGTGTTCTGAGTAGATTTTGAGATGGATCCCTGTATAAAAAACTTCGTTATAGTCCTAAATATCTGTATATCTACATGACATTTTCGCTTCCAATACTTCACTGTGAAGTAAGAGGCTAACTATATAGTGCTCTTAACTGTTTTGCTATTTTACAGATTTTGCTGGAGTCTATAGCTGCTTCTGTGACGTATTTGTTCCAGTTATTGCTTTCAATTGTTTTTAATTTGAGTCGTGCTTGTGCTTTGATCGTTTCTGAGGTAAGTCTAGGTAAGGGTGCTGGAGTCGCAGGTCATAATTTATTGATTCTGTAGTTATGTTGTTTCTGTAATCCTATTGTACCGTTTTTGTAAACAGTTGCACTGTCGCGGCTTCTTCTTCATTTGTTGTGATATTTATATTTTCAGGCAGTATATTAATTAGTATTTTTCAAATCCCTCCAAGTCGCTTGCGGATTTAAATTGTTTTGAGCCCTTTTATTTCGATGTTTGTGTTTATTGCAATCTCACACAGCATAGGGTTGTACGCAGATTCCAGCTCTTTGAGAAAACCTATGTTGGTCAAGACTATGTATAAAATTTCTGGCCTTTGTAGTGGGTTTGAGCGGTGAAATATGTGTTCGCCAGGCTATCCTATTACATAATTGTTATTTTACACATGATCGTTAAGTGTCCCTCCATCCCTAATAATTAATTATTAGTTTGTTCCATTTTAAATTTTTACTGTTGAAGTCTCTAGCTAAAATTATTTTGTCAAATTCTGTTATTTCATCTAGGTCTGATTTTAATAATGTTTAATTTGTGGTTTGTATACAACCGTGAATAATATATTCCCGCTCTTTATATTTACTTTAACTGCAGATGATTTTAATTGTTGGTAGTGTTTTATATTATTTTTAATGAACGTTGCAGTCACCCCTCTTTCCGTTGAATCGATCGCTCCTGTATACGTCATAGCCGTAAAAGCATATGTTTTCATTTGGGTGTAGGTGCGATTAGCTTATTAGTACTACATTAATGCTGTAAGTTTTGAAAAGCTCGTCTAGTTCTTTTACTTGTGTGAGAACTGATGATCCCATTTATGTTCTATATAAAAACACGTAATATATCTTTAGACCAAATGTTTGGTATGTTAGTCATCTTGGCTCAAAAAATTATATGTTATTCCCCCTATGATGATTAACATATTGTCTGTTGCATCAGTACAGTGTCAGAGTCTGGCAAGGTCTGGCTTGATATGTGTGATCAATTTTAAGATGTTAAGATCCTTTGGGAGCCCTACTATCTTCTTTATGTCAGAGACTGTTGAAGTCTACTCTTGGTGAAGTTTTTCGGGTGGCTCTGCTCTCCTTGTTTTGCTTGCGAATAGCTTTGGTGGAGGATGACATTAAATTGTGTTCCAAGACACTTGTTTAACTTTTCATTTATTATTGTGTCAAGGTTGTTTTGAACATTTATTTTAATTAATTCCAGGTAAGAGCCTCTATTTTTATGTTAAACATAAACACTTTTTTTTTAGTCAGTCTATATCGAACCTCATGAAGTGCATGTCGAGATAAATAAATGGTACGGAACCCCGCACGGACTTTCTCGATCTACTCTTTAAAAATGGAGATATTTACTCAAAACTTGTAATATGTGAAACTAAATATCATACACTAATAAACCTAAGCAAAAATTGTACTATACTTACGTAAAACTTTTTTGAGTCCCGGTTTTAAATTTTATAAATTTATTTTTAGAGAATTGATGTCCTCATTTGTATGTTTAGACCAATAAAAAGGATTAATATTGGGTCCACAACGGTCAACACTTTGTATTAAAATTTCGACTCCCAATCGACATTTTATTAGGTGTTGCACATCTTCAGGTCAGTGCATTGATATTAAATTCCTCATTTATAAATTTTGATCATTAAAAAATGTAAATACTGACTATTGAGTCTAAAATGGAGGTAAATCATTGCTATACAAACATTTCTCCTAAATGGTTTAAGGAAAAATAACAAACTTTTTGAGAGACTTATATTTAATTAACTCTATGGCATTGGAGAATTATTGCGTTAAAACTTAAGTAGTATCTCTTTACAACTAAAGCTCACAAAATTGTATTAATATATTTGCCAATATCTCAGAAACTGTTGGATTTATAAAAAAGTATTTCGTATAAAGATTTTTTATTCTTAATAGTACTACAATTTTGCAATGATAAGTTATTTAGTATCTCAAATAGTTGCGGAAATACGGAAATTTCAGCTTCTGTAAAGTACCCTAAGTCATTTTTATGGGAAAATGAAAATATCCAGTTTATTTATAATCTTAATAAACGCCTAGATACGAATTTTAATCGAAATCGTTTGAGCAGATTTTGAGAAAATTGGTTTTTTCTCTTTTCACTCTTTTTAAACTACTCTTGATTTTAAGTTTTAACAGACACACAGACAGACGGCATTGCAAAGACCATTTTAAGGGTTCGGGAGTTCACGAGACGAGGCTGGACTCAGGCAACACCGACTAGATAAGAAAGCCTGAGCGTGCTTTACGGGGAAGTAAGTGTCTGACGTCACCAGTCCAGGTACATAGCCTTGTCTCAGAGTGTGATTTAGTTAAAATTCCTAAGGTGGTAATCAAGGTACAACAATGTCATCCAAATGTTGTGTTCCCTTTTTGAAAAGGGAACCTTCCGACTAGTCCAAAAGTTTCGGTCTTTTCATTCCTGAAGAATGAAATATTGAAGAAAAAATTGATTTCATTAATTCAGAGGAAGGATTTTGTACCTATTAAAGGTTCGAAAGTAAGAATCCATTTTTAATAGACATAGAAAATTATTTAAAATTTGAAAATTTGAAAATTAACATCGTTTTATTTTTACAAGCATGTTTTATCAAATTTATGTTTATTTATATAAATTAAAATCTAAAAATACGCTGAGTGTTATGTGAAACTATAACTGTTATTGTGTTCGTTTAGGTATGTGAGCTACATTTTCAAGATGATGATTTCCAACTAGAGGTATGTGCATACCACCTATTAAGGTACGACGATTGAAGCCATAAACTTTTACATCAATATTTCGAGGTTATCCAAGCAACAATCAAAAAGTTTCACCGCCCAAAAGAAATACACCTGAAGAAAAGAAGACACAAATAAAAAACGTTGCTTTGCAATCCTATAAATACACAGAGGAAAGAAAAATAATCAATATTAGTGACGTCACAAAAGTATTACATCTTTTGATATATAAAATTTCTGGCACGTGGATTCTGAACCAGAGTCTGCTACTATTTGTTTATTGCACATTGAAACATTTCCTGCACCCAATATAAAATAATCTGTAGTAAATGATGACACCTTGAAGATGTCGGTTTTTGTACAAGAAATTGAAATCAGCCAATTCAGTTTTATCTATAAATTTACATTTAAAGTAACTAATTCTAATCAGATTAATGATGTGTTGGATGAGGTGAGAAAACTTTAACAAGGCAATAACAATGGTCAACAAGTGAATGACAAAGTGAAATCTGTTACTGAAGTTGTAACCGACATGCTTCAGACAATCTGTACAGATGAAAACGAAAATGTCATTAAATTTATTCAGGAACAGTTGAAATTACTAGTATGTCCAAAAACTTTATTTACTCTCCACACATTTTAGTTTTTGCTACCTTACTGAACACAATATCGCCACATTCTTATAAGTTTTTAAGAAGTTGCCATAACTTAATTTTACCTCATACAACAACACTGCACAAAATTTGTAACAATATGCAAGTTTCCCCCAGTTAGAGACCAATGAAGATAATTTTTTACTGTATATATAAAATAGAATCACATATTTGCAAGAACATGAGAACATAATCATTCTTATGGTTTATGAAGTGTATCTAAAGGCTTATTTTGATTAAAAAGCTGGTGCTATTTTTGGTGCAGCAACAAGAGCCTTTGTGTTTATGATATCTAGTATTATTTGCAACTTCATTGAGGTTGTTCATATTGTTACAGTCAAATTAATTAATTATGAAACTTTGCATACTTTAAACAAATAGATAGTAACAAGACTAGAAAAAATTTGTTTACTGGTGTTAATGCATTGTTACTGATAATAATGTTACTAATAGAAAAGCAATGAGCTTATTTGCTACACCTCATAAAGTATCATTTGTGTACCAATATCCAGTTGATTCTAAGCGACCCATGTTTTTTTTAATAGATTCTGTACATTTTCTTAAAAATATTAGAAATAATTGTTTAAATCAAAAGAATAGTAATAAATGCATTTATTATCCTGATTATGAGAGTCCTTTAGAAGGACATTATAAAAATGCTTCATTTTTTCCTTTGGTGAAATTGCACCAATTGAAAGCAACTCTATTTTAACTTATGGTCTTTTTCTAAACTTTCTCTATCCTTCAAATTTAGAGAGGCAGAATGTCAAACTAGTGTTGATAATTTTTAATAAATTTGTGATACAAGGCCTAAATGAACTTGGACCCACTTATAAAATTTCACAATATTCTGACACAGCTACTTTCATTTCAATTATTTGTACATGGTGGGATATAATTAATGTCAAAACTCCACACAAATGTATTCATCAAAGAAATGAGTACATGCAGACCTTGGCTTATAATGAGTTTCACGAAAAATTTAAATTTTTTGAATAGAGTTTTGAATTGGCTGGATAACTGGTAAAAAATAAATTGTTCAACGGTTGCCTTTTCAAAGGAACACATGGGCCTCTCCGACAAACCACCTATGGTATGTTTGAACGAGCACGATATTGTACCTAATGATTAAATATGAAGTACATTCTGCCAGGTAAAATTCAGACAAACGCATTAGAAGATAGGTTTGGAAGATATAGGCAGTATCATATTTCAATGAGACTATTACTCGAATTTGAAAAGAAGCTACGGATACAGTCGAGCATAAAATTGGAGCTTTTAATTAAATCTGAACGTATTCCTATTAATTATTTAGAAGAAGTATAACTGATGGAAAATGTTATTCAAAGTGATTTGAATATTAATGTTGAAGAGAGTGACATTTCAAGTGTTACTTGCCAGTTTTAACATACTTGGGTGGATACGGTTGCTACTCAATCTTGAAAAAAATTAAATTTAGCTATTGTAAAGAAAATTTAACTATTGATTCAACAATTAAACTAAATCAATCATATAAGTTAATCAAAAATCTTTATCGAGGTGGCTTGCAGTGTCCAAATCCTTGAGTGGTCAATACATTAATGTAATTATATTGTGTTCAATAAGCTATATTCTAGTTATGAAAAGATTTCCTGCTAAAAAATCCGAGAAAGTGTATAGCTTATATGACTTACAAAATTATTGAATCAAGAGAAATGATTCTAGAATACGAGGTATGTGAGAGTTGTCACATTAGTGAATATCTATGTAGATTAATTCAATGGATTTATACCAATATAATGTTAAAAAATGCGTACTCTAGAAAAAAAATGATGAACTTCAATGTAGCAGATAAAATAAAAAAGGAAGCTAAAACACTGCTCACACAATAAGTCATAACCTAGATTTTTTATTCTATAATGTATTATATATTTATAAAAAACAAATTTACTTTATTGTGTTAGTTACATTATTTCCTATGTATTATAGATATACAATTGAATTAACATACATTAAAAACAAAAACACTATATTTTTAATTAACTTGATTTCTATTCTTGTGTTATTTCTAAACTATACATTTATGTGCAGCTGTATTTACTTACACGTTGTTATAAAATTATACCTTTGTCTAGTTGTATCTACATGTTATAAAATGATACATTCCGTCACCCGAGAATGCAAATGTTCTATCTCCAAAAGTGTTAAATTTAAGATAATTTTTGGTGTTAACGTCTATTTAGAATGAACATGGTTTACCTGCAGTGAAACTTGGAATACTAGTGCCATCTATTTGCAAAATTCAGACATACATTTATTCTATTTCCATTTCCTTGACAATATTTTAGTTTGTAACTGTTATATCTCCATCAACCAATCATAATCTTTGAATTAGCTGTTTACACGGAGATTAACCATTTGCATTCTAAAACCTAAATACATCTAGTTGGTTTGCATTTGTGTTGCTCTTATAAATTTTTTAAAATTAATATAATATGTGTGAATAGTATATAATTTACTAAATATGAATTCTTAGATATAGGTATATCGTGTTACAAAACCAAAGTTGAGCAGGTCAAAGTGTTAGTGTACAAATATGGATGGCAAAGAGGAAGCAAGGATATTACAACTTCTTGATGACAGGTTAGTTTTGTCTTTATTGTTTTAGGCTAGACTATTCTATGCATCTTAAGGTAATAGTTACTAAAACCGTAATATAAGTAGGCTATTAGAGATAATTTATGTAATCTTTAAACATTGTTTGTTAAATCATATACATTTCTGTTTTGGTATGAAAATAAGATTTTAAAAATTATCCCATCTGAAATACATTAAGCTTTATCTTTGTCATTACAGCTCAAATAATTCTGAACAAGACAATGACAAGTATTCACTCTACATGCCAGCTTCTAATTTATCTGACAGTGACAGTGATGAGGTAGAAAATGTACATGATGAACTAGTGTCTGATCTCCACTCATTGCAGCAAAGTAGTGACTGTCAAAGTGAAGTAGTAACAGAGGAAGTGGGTGTAACGTTAACTTACAGTTAGTTACAATTGGATCCATCCCGTTATAATGTTGATACGTAACTATCAAGAATTCATACCACCCGCTCAATAATTCCGACCCAAATAGAATCCCTACAATGGTACTATTCTCTGTTGTAGTCCCTGTAGGCTAATACGGAAAGATAATACGACACAGTATATTTCATACTGTACAATCTTCTGTAATATTACACTCATAATTGTTCAGGAACTTACCTTTGAAATCTTCTATCACTAGCCGCCACCAAAGCTGACCTACTCCGTGCAGCCATGTGGAGAATGGGCCGAGCTAACGCAAGTCTACTGTCAACACGTGATTGCTCTCAGTCTAGTCAGATAGAAACTGAGGCGTAACGACATGGAGTCCGATAGAAGACAACAATCCACCCGCCCCCTGATGGCTGTTTGAAGAACTACCCCAAACATCGAATGATCGTCGACTTGTTCTAATATTCTGATGGAACAACCCTACAAAGTGCCTACGTGACCGAAGACAGCTAGCAACTACGTGCTAGAATTACCTCCCCTCCTTTCCGTGTAACGAAACTCACTATATAACAGGCTGTATGTGTCTGCAAAAATGACTATCTATCAATCCGCGAACGAGGGCGGATGACTATCTATCAATCCGCGAACGAGGGCGGATGACTATCTATCATTCCGCGAACGAGGACGGATCATTGTCATGGACCTGGACAATGATCGGATACACATTCATATATACTAATTGGAAAGTAACTATGGCGTCTACTTTTCATAGACTCTATTTATTTTCGGCTTATAAATTTGTTGTATTAGAATCATTATTTTGTTTTTCGTGTAATATTTAACTTTTCTCTTTATCTCAGTCGCTTAAATTTAACTATTATGTCGCCACTTAGGCGCGGTATCATGTTGGTTAGTTTAGTTTGATTTCCACCATTGGTAATTTTGTATTGAGTAAATTTAAATGTAAAATGTTAAAATGTGTGGACTTTTGTATTTTGCTATTTCACGCGACTGTAGAAATAAAATCATGCTTGTTATTTTTTTTATATAATTTAAATTTGTTCTAAATTTCAATCTTTAGTTTTTTCTAAGAGATAGTTAGTCCCGGGAGGTTTTGACTTGAGTCTGGAAGTCAAACTCTCGCGTTATGTTTTATGTAATTGTAAATTTTCGTATTGTAACTTGTAATTGTTTGAGGAGCCCATCAGGCAAGAATATTTAATGTTTGTTTCATTTTGTGGATATCTTACTTCACTTCACTTTTGGTAGTTTAACTTCTCTGTTGATGTTAAAAATCTACGTAATTTTGTGTCTCTTAAAGACGACCTGTAATAAATGTAAACATGGGATGTTTACATTCTGCGCTTCACGTTATTATTTTCAGCATTATTCAGAATGATATAATGAGACCACTGTACTTTGCTTTATCTACGTTTATACTGAATAAACCATATTATTGTTATATTTTTAATACTGTTTATATTTTCCCTTATGTAGATTCACCTTCTCCCTTTTATTTAATTGTGGTCGTTAAGTAGAAGGCAAAGGAGACGGTGTAACATGGGTACCAGTATTTCAACTAATGGTATTGAATCTCAAAGTGAAGTAGTAAGAGAAGAAGTGGGTACCTGTATTTTAACTAATGGTATTTAATCTCAAAGTGAAGTAGTAACAGAGAAAGTGGGTACCAGTGTTTCAACTAATGGTGTTTAATCTCAAAGTGAAGTATTATAAGAGGAAGTGGGTACCAGTATTTAAACTAATGGTATTTAATCTCAAAGTGAAGTAGTACAAGAGGAAGTGGGTACCAGTATTTTAACTAATGGTATTTAATCTCAAAGTGAAGTAGTAACAGAGGAAGTGGGTACCAGTATTATAACTAATGGTGTTTAATCTCAAAGTGAAGTAGTAATAAAGGAAGTGGGTACCAATATTTCAACTAATGGTATTTAATCTCAAAGTGAAGTAGTAAGAGAGGAAGTGGGTACCAGTATTTTAACTAATGGTATTGACTCTCGAAGTGAAGTAGTAATAGATTAAGTGGGTTTCAGCATTGGAACTAATGGTATTGGTTACCAAAGTAAAGAAGTACTAGAGGAAATTATTATTATAACTGATAGTACTGACTATCAGAGTGAAGTAGTAGTAGAGGAAGTAGGCAATGTAATTTTTGACACTCAAGCTAATTCAAATAACATGTTTACTGATAATGAATTTGAGGTAGTAGAGTAAACGATCCCATTGGAACACACAAGTAAAAGTGATCACACTAATACCACAGCAAATGAAAATTTAAATGGAAGTCGAAAACGAGGAGTAAGTAAACAAAATTGGAAGTCTTAAATCAGGAAGAAGAATAGGCAATGTGGTGATGAATACATTGATAGGAAGAGCAACTTAAAGCTGCGCAGGGAAGTGAAGAAGGCTTGTTTATGCAAATTTAAGTGCAACTATAAGATATCAGATAAGACGAGAAAGCAGATTCATGATGGATTCTGGAAGCTTAATGATGATAAAAAGATCATTTTATGCTAAATTTATTCAGAGAAAAATTATATAATTCAAGGAAAAGGACTTTGAATGATAGAAGCAAAAAAAAATATTTTCTTATGAATACAAATTTTTAATAAATGATGACTATATAAAGGTTTGCAAAACCTTTCCCTCAATACATTGGTTATAGCCAACGTCGAGTGTATTACTTTTTTTAGAATGTTTTCAATCCAGAATGTGGAACTGTAAGAAGATCACCTTGCAAGGGAAAAAGTACAAAGAGTCATATAAACGATAAAAGAACAGAGGAAATTAGGATACATATTCAATCATTCCCTCACATTGAATCCCATTATTGCCGGGAAGGTTTAAAAGGTCTTTTTCTTGAAGGTCACCTTATTGTATCGAAAATGTACAAGCTGTATACAGAGAAAGTAACACATCCACTGAAAGAGAATATCTATAGGGATATTTTTAACGAGGAGTTTAATCTTGGTTTTATATCTCCCAAAAAAGATCGCTATGATTATTGGGAAGAAATGAAAGCAAACCCAGAAGTTAGCAGTGATAAAAGAGCTTTTTTTCAGAAACATATGGAAAATAAATCACTTTGCAAAACTGAGCGGGATGAAGATAGACATAACTATAATAGTCAAAATCGAAACAACCGCACAGTGGTAGTCTGCATTTATCTTGAAAATGTTTTTGCTCTGCCCAGGGCAGATGTCTCAAATTTTTTCTACAAAAGAAAATTTAATTGTTACAATTTGACTGCACATTGCTCTGGCATGAATATAAGAGTGGTAGGTCTGGAAATTATATTGCAAGTGCGCTAGTGGAAATCCTTACAGATATCGTGAAAGATCGTGCTACTCTTGAAAGAAACATTTTATGATCGGACTCATGTATTCCCCAGAACAGAAATTCCATTATATGCTTGGAATTGGAAAAATTCCTCTTTAGCATTGACTTTGGGAAACTTACAGTAATTGAGCAGAAATTTAGTGAGCAGGGGCATGGGAACATTCAAGAGGTGGATTCCGTGCACAGTGTTTTTGAGCGATGACTAAAAGGATGGGAGGTCTACAGCCCAGTTAGCCTAATTAAACTGCTGAATGGATTGCTGAAATCTGGAAAGCTCGTGAAGTTAATAAATATGAGTAGTGAATACTTTTTCAATTTTCAAGCTGCTGCTAATAACCTTCAATTTTCAAGAGTCCTTTCACCAAGGTTAAGCACCTTGTAGTAAAAAAAAGTATCTCCGCTACTGATAGAGTTCAGAGAGTCCTTTAAAGATGATCTGAAAAGTGTTACTCTCATGGAAAATAAAATCATCAAAGCATCTAGGGAAGTAACATCCTCTTCACTAGAGAAAGAATATATGAGGCAACTACTGCCTGCAGTCACAAGGTTATCGTGCATCAAGAGTTTGACAGAAGAAAAGAAAAAAAGATATCCTTTATATGTTAAAATACATGCCTAAGGAAGATGCATTTTTCTATCGAAGCCTTTTCACAAAGAAATTAAAATAAGTAATATTTTGTTTTCTTTTTTTAATAAGTCATGTTTAATTAATCAAAAGTGTTTCATTTATTGTTTTGCAATGTATTCATTATACTATTTGAGACTATTATTTTTTTTCTAATTTACTAAATAATATAAGTATTAATTTTAAAAAGAAAATATAAACATTTTGCAAAACGATTTCATTGTGAATAGTTTGGAGATAGAACAAATGCACTAAAAAAATCAATCTTCATTAAGTGCCTTTGTTGTATGTTCAATTTAATTAATTAAAATCTCTACTTTGCACACATACCTCAAGCATTATTTGGCATTCATTTAAAATCTGAGATGTAATCACTTAAGGGGACAGAAAGTCGAGCTGTCATCTAGTAGCATTTGTTTTATACACATCGTCAAACTTTAATGCTCTTACAAAAGACTGGAAAATTGGATATAAAACACTTGCATTCTCATGTGACGATTTGTCTAAGGGTATTTACATGTTTTTATAAAATGATGCACCATTCTAGTACCTAGTATTTTGTTGTTATAAAAGATATATTGGTGTAGTGGTATTTTCCAGCAATATATGAATATTTTTTTTCAAAAATAAATATGTAAATTTATACAAAAAATGTTGAAGTTAAATAAAAATTAACTAAACATCAACATTTCTTAGTGGTGGCTAGCCTAAATAAGCAATACCCAAGAAATTTAAAAAGTAATTATAATGCATTTTGTACTGCGAGAAAAGAACGAGTGCGTGGTCTCTGCCGACCGAGTAGGACCAGAGTAAGTGACGTCACGGAAACGTGCTCAGGCTTTCTTGTCGGTGTTGACTCAGGGCGGTGTATGTAAGTTCCTCGGAAAGAGGAGCAGGTCTCAGGGTGACATGCAAGTTTTAGACAAAGAGGGGAGGTAGTCGCCTTGGATGTTGTATCATTCCACAACGGTACACCAATATTAAGACAATTGTACACATGCATGTCACAATATGAATTAAATATCCAAGTTGCTATAGTACTATTGTATTAATGTCATGATGAAGCCCTCCAGAGTCGAAGGTAAGCTACGTTATCTGATATCTCACAATCTTTTGATCGCTCAATTGTAGCTGAAATTTTCCCGAATGTCTATAAAAGCTTATTCCCTAAATCATGAGTGATGTATAGCCCCGATCAAGGTATAACTTCTGGATAGCTCAGTGGTAAGAGCATTGGCGTACTGATACAAAGATCCCAGGTTCAATTCCCGTTTATAGGTTTCTTTTTTCAATCTAAGGAATATTATATATAAATTTGGCTTTAACTGTAATTAACAACTATAATAGCTCGATTATTTAACTCATTTCTTTCTTTTTTTAATTATTCTATAATGCAAACTGTTTATATTAACATGTGAAAAAAAAAACTAAAGCCCTCTACTGAATCAAAGCTTTATTTATTTTGCTCAATTTATTTGGTACAAAGACTTTTAAAAAAATTATTGTTCTGAACTTTCCCTTCCTTCCATCCTACCCCTACTATCTAACGAACCAAATTATTGTTCTGAACTTGCCCTTCCTTCCATCCTGCCCCTACTATCTAACGAACCAAATTATTGTTCTGAACTTGCCCTTCCTTCCATCCTGCCCCTACTATCTAACGAACCACTGTGCATCGATCCCTTAAGAAAACGTTTGAAAATTTCAGTGGAGTCAAGAAAAAACCAAAAAGTTTCTCCTTTAGCCTTTTGTGAGTAGTAACGTTAAAGTGATACAAGGGTTTCCAGTCATTCAATATTAATAATAATAATAATAATAATAATAATAATAATATTTAGCACCGCGTCTTACTACCCGTTCGGGTTATACGCTTAAGTACTAATTACTCTAATGGATTAGGAATGGTGAAGGTTGAATTTAGAGGAAGTGAACCCACATTTGCGTGGAGGGAGAGTGGAAAACCATTTAGGAAAAACCACCCCCAGTTCACCCGACCGAGATTCGAAACTCGATCTCCCCGTCCTCGGCGGTCGAGCTCAACACGACTAGTGCGTTAGCCAACTACGCCACCGAGGCGGGTCATTCAATATTAAATTATTTCTCAGATCCTTAGATAAATTGCTGGAGACTTATAAAGACTCTGTATTTTCCTGAAAGTTTTAACCAAATAAACTTTTTTATTTTTACTCTCTCTTTTTATGATTTGGAGCGTAATAGTTTTCTGTTTGCTTGGAGTAGAGTTGACTTTTGGTAACATTGGTGTCTTAAAAATTTATGAGACAATTTAAATATGTAGTATTTATCATGTATTATGTAATATGTAGAGTTTCAGAAAAGTTAAATTACTCTTATTCAGTCTCAGGAAATAATATTTTCTTGAAAATTTAAAAACAAAAAAAAATTTTTACCCACTTTTGTGGGTTCATTAGCTAAGGTGCTACCCTAGCAATAGGCTAAACTTCCGATGATTGGTGATCATAGTTTGATTCAATTTGGATGTGCTGAGGGTGGTTATACCTAAATGGTTTCCCGCTCTTTTGATCCGTGTAAATGCGGGTATACCTCCTCTGAAATTCAACTTTCTTCCCTAACCGATTAGTGTAATTACTACATTAGCGGTTAACCTGAATGGATAGTAAGACACGGTGCCAACAAAAACTGTTTAGACGCTGTGCTTTTTGTCCACTCTACCCTCAATGCCTATAAAGTGCAACCTTCAAATATCTGAAGACATCCAAAACTTAAACAAATCCCCCTTACCCAACCAACAATGAAAAAGTTGCTTATTTGATCTTGTGATAAGTATAGATGAAACCTTTCTGGTGCATTTAAAATAGGATAGTTTTTTAATAAAATGTTTCGCAGTGGTGACATGAGGCTTATTTAGTTGGTAAAGGGGTTGGATTTGGGGAGACAGTCCCTAAAAACTCTTACAGTATATATAAAAAAAACATTAAATATAGGATTTAAGAACAAGTAGATAGGGTGAAGTGGGGAGAGAGGAAAGAAAAAGTTATTAGTAAATACGGATGCAAATTTTAAAATAATTGCAATTATATTATTGATGGTAGCCCACTGAATATAAAATCTGTACAAACAGAGGCACTATGAGATAAAAATTATCAGGAGATGGTGATGTGTAAGTTACGGCTTTGATTAACTTTGATAATAAAATTGCAATATTAACGAGTCTGGTCTCCAGGAGACCCGTCGATATTAACACATCCAACCACCAAACGGTGTTGTCGTTATGTGATATGAGAAGAAAATTGGAATGGCTGATATTACTTTATTTAAATCATTTGATGTTTCTGGTGTTCTTAGAATGAATAAAATAAAGTGTAAAAATATCAAACCTTGTGTATATCGATTACATTCATAACCTTTAATTAGATGGAACCATTTTAATAGAAAAATTGTAATTTATAATTTTCCAAAATGTAAAAAATTAAGGTAAAATGTTCCATCTCCCCCCTCTGATCCTAGAATGAAACCCTCTACAGTCTACGAGATATTCGATATATATTATCAAAAGGGTGCCTTTTTCTGAGATAACCTGTATATAATAGAACATTGTTTAAATAACTCACATATCTGAGAGGAAATATTTTAGTGAAGGCCAACCCTATTTATAGACAGCTTGCGGCGACGTATTACAGTTGAGTGAACATTGTCGTGTGTCAACTAGTAAGACGATCATTTCACCAGGGCTGTCTCACAGAGAATAGTGGTCCTTTTGAACGTTGGTTATCGTAAGACTGCTACTTACTGATGGTGCCCTCAAGCAATTCATAGTCATGTGTCTCTCTCTCTCTCTGTCTCTCTGTCTCTCTCTCTCCATGATTAAAATATAGAAAGTCCCTGAAATATAGAATACGTTTATGATTAAATCTCCATAACCAGTCAGCCTTCCACTTTTTTTAAACAAAATTCTAATAATAGCTTCAATGTATTGGTTATTCTTTCTTGCATCGTCGCTGTTGTGTAATAATTAAAGAGTTCATCACGTGCAAGAAAAGGTCTAAAATACTTTCCGAGCTTATGCCTTTGATTACTTTATTATAAGTGCATATAACTTCAAAACAAATGAGTCTGGGAATCTCAAACTTTGAATTTACACTAAAGGAAAAGTGAGAGTCCAAATAAGTTTTTTTTTTACTTTTATTTATTATGATTGTATTACTATACTAAATTATATGAACTTTGCTATGTTATGTTAAAAAGTTTGTAAAATGGTTCACAATCAGTATGTGTGGTTTAATATAGTTATCTAAAAGTATTTAAGAGGTTTCATTATGATATTTGCAATTATTTTAAATTCCTTCTCACCTTTGTTTGAGTTTTCTACAAGTCGTGGTACAACACGTATTTGCATTTGAAATGGATTATCATTTACTACCTCTACAAGGTATCATATGTAGACATAATTAAATAGTAAGGTGGTATTATGAACGAGAAATATTTTGAATAGGAAACGCCTCGCTTGCAAAGAGTGCGTGGAGGTTTACAGTGAAACAGTGAATTTCAGACAACCTCCCCAAAAAGAAAAACCAAGTCATCTGATTAAAAATACTGTTCAAATTTTAAAAACATTTGCAGCTTCCCAACTCATACAAACAAAAGTTTCCGAGATTACATAATTATCAAAACAATTAACTTTTAAAACATTGAAAGATAAAATGATTATTTTTGAACAACCTACTATTAAAATTTGATTGATCAACACAAAACATCTTTCAAACTAATATCAATACCCCACCAAAACCCAGATGACTTTAATTTTTTTAAATATTCTTTCAGAATAAATACTTCTCTCTCTTCCGCTACGGCAAGTTATTTCCTCAAACTACAGCCAAATGTCTTAAGCGTCTAAGAAAATAAATAATTTATATACTAATAATTATTATTTCAAGACAAACCACTCAAAGCAGATAGTGATAAAAATATCCAACCGGAAATACAGAATACGAAGTTTGCGGCTGGCAGTCCAATTATCTAAGAAAGAAGACTCAACAAAAACACATAGAATAAAAACTCATATAGTGAATCCAAGTATTATTTTTATTATTATTATTATTATTAATAATATTATAACCCCGTCTTACTACCCGCTCGGGTTATATGCACTTACGCTAATGTGTGATGGTAGGGTGATTGTGAGATTAAATAGAGGACCTACTAGTTTAACGTGGGATCCGAACCACGGTGGAGGCCTGGCATTCCACACATTCACAAGTTGTGATTGATACACGTATTGTCAGAAGTGAAGGAAAGGTTTGGCAATTTGATAAATCCGTGCCGGGACCGAGGATTGAACCCCGGAACCTCAGCACAAAAGTCTGACACCTTACACCTAGACCGCCAGGTCACCCCAAGTAAGTATATTATATATATATTAAATCGGTGAATAAACAATTAATATCCAAAACTTTAGGAGTTGTGTGAGCTGAAAGAAAAAAAGTTAAGTTATTAACTTAGTATTTGAAAGCCTGAGTCAATCATCTATTAAATTTATATTATAAATCCCTTTGGAGCTAAATTAATCCCACAAAATTTTTTAAAACTTACATTCTAGGATATATACTTTTTTAAGTTTTAAGACTACTGACTATTTTCTGGAAATGTCGTACTTCAGAATTTAAGCTATAATAGTAGAAATGTATATTCCCCTAAATAATATTTTAAAAGTTAACAAGAACACAATATGAAATTTCAAAATAATATATAATTATTCTATTGGTATTGAAGCGTCATAACTATCATGATGAATACAACAGTGCGATGATGTAAAGACGAAAACATTTATGTGCGCAAACACATGAGTGATGGTAGAAGAGAGAGCTAGTTTCCCCTGTAACTTTTCCAAAAATTTTGAATAATTGTTTGTTTACCAATCCGTCAGCGAACGGGTGAAGTTTAGTCGTGTGTCTCTAGGGAGTCGTGATTTGTCAACATGTTAAATGACTGGTCTTCATCTCATGGTTAATTCACTGTAGAAACTTTAACTGGAAACAACGGCTAGGAAATAAATAGTGCCTAACGTTACCCTGAATATCTACACGATGAATGTTTATTTTATATATAATTTATTTGAGTGGTTAGTGTTTGGAAAACAAAAATCTTCGTGAATTTATCTTTGTATTCGTACTATTCATTTTTAATTTGTGTTTTTGTTCGATTTTAATTTATGTTATACTATGGTGTGAGGAGAGGAGGGTACACAAACGTTAAATTTAAAATATTTTAACTAAACTGTTCTTTGGACGTGATAAGTTTCGTGTCATAGCTAGAACATTCTCTTCTATAAAATTTATTTAATTTAATATTGGAAATTAAAGTCTCAACTACGCATTTGTTTGTTTAAAAATACGATATAAACATTGGCAGCTTAGAGTTCCACACAGATTTTTATGTTGTTAGACAAAAATGCTTTTTAATCAATTAGTAGTATCCATACATATAATAAAACTCTAAGGTATGTTTATACATTCAAATGTTTTTGTAATTTCTATTTTTTTGAATAATTTAAGGATTAAAACGGCCAAATAAATTATTTTTAATACGTTTGTCTGTCTATATTTGTTCGTTGCCATAACACTAAAAAAAGGTGTCCATCGGTTCGAGACGGGACTACTTCTTTTGTACGTCTTATTTTTCTGGGACAAGAAAAGATACAAATAGCCACACATCAGTTCATCAGTAAACGAGGAAGTGTCGTTATACCCTTTTTCGTGTGGAAGGCTGATAAATTTGAGCAGAAATGGAAAACATTGTGTCTCTAATGGTGCTCAGTGATGAAGCCACTTTTCACATTAACGGTAATGCAAACAAACACAGCACAATATTTTGGGGTACTTAAAATCCACGAATAATTCGTGAAGACGACGTTTCTCCCCGAAGGTGAATATCTGGTGTGCAGTTACGGCTTAAGGTGTAAGTGGACCTTACTTTTTTGACAACACGTTAACAGTGAATTCTAAATCCAGCTAGCATTTATGCTACACTCCTACGCCATTGATATAATTAAACTGATAATTCGCTTGCGAAGTATTTTCATCAAGAAGAGACATTTGCGCATTTTGATGGCAGTGTTCGTGATTTCTTAGATAACACATTTCCACGAGGATTGTTTGGAAGATGCGGACCTTCACAATGACCTACACATCCCCGTGATCTGACGCTCTTTTACTTCCGGTTGTGAACTATGGCGAAAGAGAAAGGGAATAGCTAACAATGTGGTAACATCTATTCCCAAATATGTTTGTTTGCGTTAGCGCGTTGAGTGCTAGTGTCATCTGTTTCCTACTTTGTTTTGAAAACGATAGTTATTACATTCATAATATTCCACATTTACGATACAATCAATGTTGATTTTACTACAATATATATATTTTTTTTCATTTATGTGTTAACGTAATTTTGACATAACTTGTATTTCTAATTTTACCTCCTATAGGGTGACCTGGTTGTCTAGGGGTAAGGTGTCAGACTTCTGTGCTGAGGGTCCGGGATTCAATCCTCGGTCCCGGCACAGATTTATCTGATTCCCAAACCCTTCCTTCACCTCTGATAAGATGTGTATTAATCATAACTTGTGAATGTGAGGAATGCCAGGCCTCCACCGTGGTCCACGTTAAACTGTAGGTCCTCCATTTCATCTCACAATCACCCTACCATTACACATTAGCGTAAGTTCGTATAACCCGAATGGGTAGTAAGACGCGATGCTAATAATAATAATAATTTTACCTCCTGATTCCCCTTTTTGCTACCCAGAGTCGTTCCATAAGTTTTGAAAATAACAAATACTGGTCTGAATCGCAATTTGTGCCTCTGTATGACCTAACATTCAGTAAGCTTGATTGAAGTATCCTATTTATCCGCAAGTGATAGGTTTGGTTATGTGTATTCCCATCTGGGGAGGTCCAAGTATGATTTTGAATATCCTTATTATTTCAGTAAATACTTTTCACGCTAAGGTTTTTTGAAGTTGCACAATCTATAAATTTATCCTATCATCATTACTGACGTCATGCAAGCTTTCTTTTCCTTTTGTATGTGTAAAGAACTCCTCTATCTTTTCATTAAAGCTACCTATCAAAATGTGCATGTGATAGCTTGGAAACCAGTCAAAGAAGTTTTTTAACTTCTCATGAACACTATATTTTTGCAAGTAATTTTTTTCTTCTTTAGGACAATGTACAGATGTACAGTACCTTGATGATGACCGTATTATACCCCCTCCCTTCCATCACTATACTTGGCGTCCTATTTTAAGTGAATGTTATGTTCTTAACTGCAGACATACTCTTTCTGCGGGTTAGAAATCCTGCGCCTAAACTAAGTGTGTTCCTACCTCAATAAAATAATCACGTATTAATCTGATTCTACCCTAACATCTCCTTATTATCTAAGAAATCAAACCTACTTACGTCATCAATCATTGCCACTGGCCTATATATGTTCCAATCCTAATATCTTTCCTAGCTTTACTATTCCATGACCCACCAAAATAGCCCCCACTGGGAGATCAGATTGGGGAACTATTTATCTCCAGAATATATTACCCTTGGAACAGCCATGGCAAACTTTTGTTTATCGTTGATGGGATTTTTTTTTTCTTTACGGTGAGAGATCATCACGCCCAAACCCCAAACTGGTGAACCATCACTATCGGCTGTCCACGACTGTTAATTTGATATATTCTAGTTACATTTCATGTCTGAAGCCCGTATCCTCTATCTGTAACCTGAGAACGTGTTGTACATTGGATGATAGGAACCCACGAAACAGAACTCGATACTACATTCAAATTAATATTTATATAGGATTAATATCTCTTTGAATTAAATATGGTATACAATCTATTTAAATCAGGATTTTACAGTTACGTACACAATGTCGGTCAGGAAATTGGGCTAGAGTCTTGGAGGAACAAATGATTAATTTCATAATTTTATTGATTTTTAAACTAAAATAATAATAATAATGATACATTTGATTGAACAGCAATATTATGTTTGCTATTTTTATTAGTGGTATTATCAATAATTAATAATAATGGTAGTAGTAGTAGTATATTTCATTAGAAACTAATTACTATACAATGTTTACCACATTTTAAAAATAGAGATTCAAATTCGAATTTAAAGTTATAACAAAAATTTGTCAACATTTTAAAATGTAATTTGAGTTTTTTTACAATAAAACTCAGGTTAAATATATAATCCTACACCAAATTTTAAAATATATGTTTTGATTAAAATTTTAATTGGTCTACTATTTATTTAAAAACATATAGCCTAGTGGTTATCCTTTCACTTTGGGCAGTAAGTGAAATATAATTTTAGTTTATTGAATTGTTTAAAAGTAAAGAATATTGTGTTTATAAGATTTAAAGTTGTAAACAAATATTTTTTTTAGTTTGAAATTATTATCAATGTATTTATTCATATTAGTAATTATCTCTAAGGAAAACAAATTAGTTGAATTTAAATTCACGTTCAGACATGGTGAAAGAAAACAGTTCCAAATTAAAAAATACTCACTTGCAACCATTCCACAGAAATACCCTATTTTGACCCAACATAAGTCTAGCCAAAGCCTCTTAGATATATATTACGGCCATTGGTATACGCGGCACACTTTCGAATATTAAAATGTGAGTAGGCACTCATGAAAATATAAACAGGCGCAGAAATTTGGAAAAAAATAATATTGGGTACAGGAAAAATGAATAGAGACAAAATATTTTGTCATAAAACTGGTTTTAGATTCTTAAAGAAACAATGTATAAACAGGCAATAATAATTTCATTGATCAATTATAAAATTAATTAGTATTTAAATGTAAAATTTGATTCTTATTCTTTACTTATCATTTTATATTAGCCTTAAATTATTGTGATGCATAAACGATGATACGACTTATTTTGGGTTTCTTCATTTCCCACCATTTTATTACATTTCATGTTGGTAGGAGTTAAGGTTTTATGGTTCGTAATGCTCTCTGCATCTTGATTAAAACTTGGCGGCACACATGATAAAGGTTCGCGGTACACCATTTGAGAAATTGTTGGTCTAGGTCATATTGCTTTAACGCCCTTGGCCGTGTATAAGCAAACATTTATGTACGTGGTTTACTATCGTTTCTGCTAACATATTCTTCTCAGTTCCCGTTTGTTGGCGTTCGTGACAATCTTATCTAAAAGGAAGGTGTTGGTGTGAATTTTTAAATAAGTTTATCAGTATTCGCACGAAGAGAAAATAATATATACTAGTGAACATCTCCAGGCAGTGACGGTGGAACTTTATTGGTGTAGGGGAATCAAGTTAATAAAAAGAGGACTTTGTGGGGCCTCCATCCACACACCCCAGGCCAAATGAACCAGGGACCCTACCCAGGAAAATGGTTACTATTTCGATGCCCCTTGAATAAATTTGTAGGGGTGCTCTTATGTTTGGTTTTATTAATTATACTCCTCTAGAAACTATTTTGAGTGGTCCTCCCCATAAACGTTTTGAAATATTACGCCACTAGAAGTTATTAATAATGGTCCTCACCCACACCTTTTTTAAAAATTAAATGTCTCTAAGAGTTATTTAGTTATTGACTTGACAATTTTTGAAAATGTGATGCCCCTGAAAGCTATTTGGAGATTGTTTTTAATCTAATTATAATCGACAGTATAATAGTGGAGTTAGATATATCTAGAAGGATGCCCATTTATTTGAGAGGGAAGGATTCTTTACATGGGGAGTAATAGCCCTCTGCCCCTCCCAGCTCCACCACTACAGTTAACAGGACTCGAAAATACCGTAACAAACTATAAAACCTTCTCTTTCATCCGGCTTCAGCCATCATTTTGGTAAAATTAAGGAAAATTAGCCCTTACACAACCTTTGACTAATCACATGATCACTTGGCATTAGGTTCCAGGAAGCCTAGATTTTCAATGACGCTGTTCGAATCTCAGCTGAGTTTATTGAGGTCGGGATAATGAGTCATTTTTAAGCATTCATGTAGAGCAAGAATATTTTTAAAATACTAGTCAACGAACTGTATGTTTATAAATACTCAAATATAAGATTTTTCTTATAAGTATAAACATTTTGTTAATAATAATACCCCCATCGAGGAAATGTTTTTAAAATGTGATTTATTAGTGATTTTCTATCATTTTCTATTTTCAGGTCAGTTTGTCTTGGTTTACGTAAATGTTGAGTCATTTTTAGGCTTTTATATAGAGCAAGTATATTATTAAATAATAATCGACGAATTGTAAACATATGAATACTGAAATATAAGATTCTTCAGCACACAGTTGTTGGAATGAGAAATTAATTTAAGCTTCAAATTAATTATGTACAGTATTTACTTTCATGGTCGGAAAAGCCATATTCTTAATGAGACATTGCAACTAAACCGGAAAATGGAAAACTGGGAGCAAGTAATTGAAAATATTTTTCCCTTATAGACCTATATGGTATAATGCAATAGCTTGATTGTGTTATATATTGTGTAGGTATTAGTCTCCATTTATAAAGTGATTGATTGATTTATTAGGGAATATTCATTAAAAGATTTTGTACATAAATCTTGAGTTATTTTATTATGATTTTAAGTCATATTTGAAATTCTTAGTGCCACTTTTTATATAATTTTCTAGTATTTTTATGTAATAGAAGTTGGGTCCTTGGTCATGAGAATAGCTAAATTCTATCAACGATAGTAAATATCAAAGCATATTTTAAATGGTGAATGGGTATTTAAATACGTATATACTAAAAGATTTTTATACCTAAAATAAAATCTCTAAAAAAATTTGTTGGAAAAACTGTTGGAAAAGAATCCAGTTTTTTTAGAAGACAAAGTTGGCTTACACATGATGTTATTGTATTTTTCATATATTTATTTGTAGGTTTAAAGGATAGTAAATATTTACTTATTCCCCATGACTAAGAAATCAGCGAATACGAACGTAAACTGTAAAAATACACAAAAAATCACCAGTAAAGTTTGTTTGAACAAATTCACCCTCGTGTTCTCAGCAAAGATTACACCTAAAGTTAATCTAGCTTAGCTAGTGATTCGAGGCTCAATCTAACTGTGGTCCAAATGGTTAATAGGCCTGTTTGTATTGAAGCTCTATAATAACAAAATAAAAATGTTAATTAAATTTAATTTAATTAGCTACAAATATAGCAGCCTGCAGGAGTTGGACACGTGGTAACGATAGGCAGCAGTATTGTGTCTGACCCTAAAGGAGGAGGCCAAATTCCAACCACGTGAGTTGGATGTTAATTTCCCTTCTACGTGTTTATTTTTTAAGTTCTCTCCAGGCAACTCGTGGTATACACTCTTATAATGTACACTCTTGACCAAAATATTTAAACCTCGTCTAACTACCCAACTGAGCTATCCGAATATCTAGATTAGTGGACTAGGTATGAATTAGGTGCGATTTATAGAAAATATACCAGCATTTGCATGGATAAATTCAATACCTCCGATCAGAATTTGAGCCCCGTTGTCATCGTAGTTCATATTAAATTCGCGTGGAAGGATAATGGTGATCCGTTAAGGAAAAATACCCCTAGCTACCTCGACCAGGATTAGAACCCTGATTTTCCAGTCATCGGTAGACCAATATATTTAGGGAGTAGCGCTTTAGACCATACGACCATTGAAGTGGGTCTGAACATATTACTTTAGATTAAATCGCTCACGTCGTTTTATTGCCACTACAACGCGATAAAGAAATAATTAGGTTGACAAGCACGACATCAACCTTCATCCTTGAAGCTTTATTTAGTCCCAACAAAGAGCCCATTTTGAAAACCCTGGTTAATTATCTCCTGCCACTGGTTAGATGTGATCCTTTATACTCATTAAAACTCTTTGTTTAAAAGGGTATTGTCTTTGTGACACGGACCATATCTCTCATCAAGCGAAAGTGATACGAGAAAGCGGAAGTAAGCGTGATCAACTCCAAAAACTACTTCTCTATTTTGAGGGGTTGGGAGGGAACAAACCGGGTCAAAGATGTTGTAAACAACTTTGCAGGTTTTACGATAACAATGAATAAAGGAAGGGTTCTTTTTAGTTCAAACAAAGCAATAATGAACAAAAGTAAATAGTTTTCTGTGTAAGTTAGTTTGGAAAAGGAAAATCCAATTATAATTTTAAATTTAAGATAAACACATCGGGCGTATCATACTGCTTGTTTCTTCCCTGGCTGGTAAATAAGCACATCCCAAGTATAATAATGTTAGTTTTTCCTATTAACACCATGGGGTGATTTATGTAGCGCTGGTAGCAGTAGAATCTTGAAACACTTGAATGTTGGTGATTGCTGAAACTCGTAGCTAATCATAGCTTCTTGATGTTCCAAACATTTAAATTTTGTATTAATTTGTTATTTTACATACAAATGATCAAGTAAATAGCATCACAATATAAAATAAGAGCTGTTGTTGTAATGTGGGATATTCTAATAAAACTAAAAACACTAATAAAGACGTTATATTTGACTAGTTTCTGATAGGAATCAAGTAAAGAAAATAAGGACAAGTGCGTTCAAATAGGCAACAGAAATAATACAGTAAGTTTGTTACTATCCATATTTAGCCTGAATCTTTTTCAACTTTAAGTAAAGACAAGAGACGTGTCCTTCTATTTTTGACAAACTAGTGAATATATTTTATCTAAGGTATTTTTACCACCGATTTGTAAATATTTGTCTTGTATAGGCCAAACGATGGATAGTAAAATATAGTACATTTATAATTTCACATCAGTAAGGAGTCGCTACTTTGAAGTACCTACATGACATAACACTAGTTAGTGGAATAAAATTTTGTCACTTCTTTTAACACCAAAATATTTTATAATTATAGGTCTATTATTCAAGATGACATTGTAATATAAAATAGACAAGCCTAAAATGTAGCTATTCCTAACCAAACCTAGATTTGGTTGGCATTTTGAAGATTAAACTATAGGCTATTTTGAATGGATTAACTTGTGGTTTTAAAATTATAAAATAAATAAAAAGATATAGTGTAAGCAAACACATTTTATAATATTTGATTTGTGTTGGACAAAAATTAGACACTTTTAACATTATAAGGTGTTTAATCAACACACGTTCGCTTTATAGCTGTTGATTTTACATACTAAGCTCAATTTACATCTTGAGTTTCAGTTAATTCGGTTAAATGATTTGCTTTAATTATACCTAATCCCTTATTAAATGATTGATGTTAATCCTTTAAAAAGCCCATTTAACTAATATTTTGTCTATATTTGTTGTGACACTACGTTTATTATCAACTATATCATATAACAGTGTCGAATATTTGCCACATGCCTAATTCATTTCACTAACATCATCAGCGTATAAATATTTTGCCTGGAGGTGATAAAAAACACATTCGAAGTATTATAATTATTACAGTAAGTATACAATGGGATAAATATGTAGAATCGTTCTGTGTCTAATAGCTAAGTTTAGCCTTTCTGCTTGACAATCATGATCACTGGTAAAAAAAGATATGGATGATGTATTTTATATAATGATACCAGTTTTGCGCGATTCTTCAATGACCGAAAAGATCTCAATAATATGAGAAGAATTACCTGAATATGATTAGGAGTTAAAGAGACGTAAGTCGATCGCCCAACTCGTTAAAATCGCCATAGTAGTTGTAATCAATGCCTCTTCCTCTACAAGTCTTTAAAATACCTCCTTCTTTGAACTATGCTTCAGCTTTAAATATATCCGTGATTATGCGTTCAACGCATGATTTGAAACGTAATGTTCATTCCTATAACGATGAGCGTTCATTTAATCAAGCATAGACTTGTATACTTAAAGATCGACCTCGGTGTAATGCATTGGCTCCTTTCTGAAGAATAGTTTCAAAAGTCCTTGGGTGTAAGGAACCTTGATATTATTTAGAAGAACTGCCCCATCACCTACATTGAACCATATATGAGTATCTCCATGTTATATCACCATCATAATTCGTTATGTAAGTTATATCGAAAATAACGTAGGGTTATAAATAAAGTGACCAACAGCTTTTTGTTATGCTTATCCCCATCCTCAGGTGGGACATCCTTGTTCCTTTAATCTTCTTTAACGATTTCAGTTTCTTGCAGTGACCAACTTTACCATCTTGTTTAGCGGTTCTATGATAGGTTTCAATATTTCACTCGCTACAATCTCAGACTGTCATATATCAGGTAAAATTTATAATCTTTTTTAAAAATCCAATTAGATTTGATAATATCTTCATAAACCTTCTTTGACATGGTATAGATCAGAGGTAGCAACATAATTTTTTATGTAGCCACAGGTAGGGCTAATTTGAAGTGAAATGCATCACACCATTTAAAAGTGAAGACATTAAGCAGCTTAATCGAACATGATAAAACAGTGTTTTAACAGGTTTGTTCAACATCAACAAAAACTTTAACTATTTCTTTATTACTACTTCAGATGCAAATGATGAAAATTGTTCAAATTGAGAAGGTAAGCTTTATCTCTAAACATCTGTTTAGGTATTCAAAATTACGCCTGAAAAGGTTTTGAACAGATTATATTTCAGTGAATGCCGATACTGAAATAGGCCTGTGTGTTGGATTGAGAATCGAAGGCTATATCATTACAAATGAAGAAAGAGCCAGGAATCGCCTTGCTCAGAGGAGAAATTTCTGCGTTATAAGAGTATGAAAAGAATCTCATCTCAATCATAAATGCCAGAACTTGGCTGGTATTTAGGCATCTTCAATGTAGATATCTACGCTCCTGAACCGTGATTCGTTCAGTTCCTTTAGCAAACTGATCATGATGTTAGTATTAGCCAAACTATAATAGTTGTCAAGTACGGTTATAGCTGCAGCTAAATACCATAAGCTATTTAGTTCCGGCTATAACAATACTGTAGCATTGTTCACACTAGAAACCTCCAACCAAAAATGGGTGATGTCTACATTCACAGCTCCACGGCCTGTTTGTGCTCTACTATATACATGCCCACAAAGTGCCCCATTCACCTAGAGGACTACGCACACAAAATCTCTCGACCAGGAAAAGGGGGACTGTTCGGCCTGCTAAGCCTGTCGTTCAGAGAGCGCTGCTTGAGCTTATAATGTTCTGCGACTGCACCAACTTTGTGAAGGCGGGACTGTAATAGTTGCTAAATCTGCCATCTAGCGATCGCTGAATATTCTCAGGACAGTCTAAGTCCGCGTAAAACCCAGAAATAATCAGTGGAGAGACAGTTATGCATGGCTCTTCCTCGCGTGACCTTCACCACATTACTTTTCTCCTAAATTCCTGCTTTCCTTCACTGGGGCACTGAATGTGTTTATACAGCTGTTCCTCCTGGGTATTGATTCTGTTAGCACCATTGATTGTTGAACGATTATATTTATATTGTATCTGAGTATAAGCTTAAATTACTAAAAAAACACTTAACCTGTATTTTCAAAATAATTTTTCAGCAGCTCTTCAAGCCTGTGTTGTCTTTTCATCTTAAAAAATCACAGTCATCCTGGTAAAATGTAATAATGTTATACTCTTCAGATAATATTTGTGGGAGTTTACTTAGTATTATCACTAGGCTGAATAATTAATCTTTTTTAAACTAGCCTTTTTGGGAGCAATGTTTGTTCTGTCTATAAATTCATTGTTATTGTTCGTATATTGGTAGGTTTTTAATTTGAATCTTGTTATCTCTATTTCAAGCCATTGTTATATTCCTTCAAAGGATGGATAGGTGGTTAGGAATATTAGATATTTCTAGATAAAGTAAAATGGGATTTTGATTCTCATTTCATAATGTATTCTTAAACTAACAATGAATAGGGCTCTTTTCCATACCTCCATCACAGACTCTGCTTTAGAATTTGAGTGAAGAATGACCCTAGGCACGGGGTGACTGTTGAGTAGCTCAGTGGTAAGAGGGTAGGCACACTAATCTAAAGGTCCTGGTCTCAATTCCCGTATCCAGGTGTAATTTTTCAATTTAAAGAATATAATTTGTAGATAGCTTAGGTATACGTTTGGGTTGTATGCTACATCAATTGTTCTAAAGGAATAGGAATAATAAAGGTAGACATTTAGAGAAAATGCATCGACATTTTCGCGGATAAGTCTGGTAAATAACTTAAGAAAAACACCCTCAGTAAACCCAAAGGGGATTAGAACCAAGATCTTTCTTCAACCGTCCATAGAGTACGACACGAAAGTGATACATTCGTTATACCATGTGACCGTTGATACTGATCCAATTTTTATAATACTATTCAAAAAATGTAAAGTTGACGTGAATAATTTAGAACAGCATCTTAGAAGACTCACATTATAAAGTTTCCTCGTTTTATTGGGAACAGCCAACATTTTTTTAAATGAGAATTGAAACTTGCTCAATCATTTGAACTGGCACGCTCGGGAATATAAGTGTTCCTAAGTCGTTAAAGAACAGAATTTTTAAAACAACTCTAGCTTATGTTAATGTAATTTAGTTTATATTGTGTTATTAAACCTTAAAAACTTTGGAAACATTCATAGAACTTTCAGTGCTACTTTAGTTAGCAACGGTAGTATTTAATTTAATATATTTCTGGGTTTCAAAGAGTTTTACTTTACTTGGAAGTCTGCAATATAAATTCAAAGAGACAATAAAACACAATAAAAATTAAATCATGTATTTAAATCAATATTTTAAAATAAAATACAAATCAACATTTCGCTAAAAATAATAAAACATTTTTTTTTCATATAATGTGCATGAAATAGTATTAATCAATCCTCTAAATTTTTAAAATAAATATTCACAAGGAAAAAAAATTCTCTTGTACAAAAGAGGTAGTGTGATACCTTCAACTTTGTAACCAATAGCTTCAACTTATGTTATTTATATAAAATGGTCTTATGAGCCGGAAACTTGCTAGTGGTGTAAGTTAACTGCAACCTGGGGTTAATAACACGGATGCACGTAGCACACGATTTACGCTGGTTGCAGCAATCTCACTGTGCAAACTACTACTCGCCCATTTAAGCCTCTCTTGGGAAATACGTAGATTCATCCCGATTGGCTCATTGATGTCAATGGGAATTAAACCCCAATATGTTGACAGGTTGAAAATAGCTTAGCTCTTGACACTTGGCTCTTGACAGTTGTCATGGATTGTTATGAGCTGTGGTTACAATAATTGTTCTCGTGAGTGATAAGTGCGGACTGTGACGGCGGTGCGCAGAAACATACCAACGACTCCGGAGAATGAGTGAGCTGCTCATGAGCAGTCGAACTTAGGCACACTCACACTACAAACGATCATACTTGCCACACATTCTATTCGACCGACCTATTCAATATTTTAGCTCGTCCTAATAAAAACAATAAACCAGTTATCTAAGAGTCTAGCCATTTTTACATGTCATCTCCCCTGAGGTGATACCAAACCCTACAATTCCCGAAAGGCTTCCTGAACCAAACTCATGGAAAGAAAGGAGGAGTTGATACATTTGTGACTAGATATTGGTGAGATAAAATTTCTTAAATACAATGAAAACGGATATTCTTAATTATTTATTGATAGGAGATTATAGTTGAAATTGCTTCAGCACAAATACATATTTATATCAAAACACTAATAGGTGCACTGCAGCACTAATCCAATATAAACCTTGATCTTTATCATAGAGCAACGAGAGAAAGTCTAGATTAATTATTGATCCTAGCCCTTAAGGCCTGTCTCTCGTTCTTTCATGATAGTACTGTCATTACTAGTTTCCAATTGTTTAGTTGCGGCGCTATGGTTCCCTTGATGCCTTGCGCCACTTGCCGAATGTTAGTGACGGAGTTGGTGGCACCTAATGTTTTGTGGTCTAATGAATTAATGTGCAATGCTGGTTAGTGTTGTAATTGTTTATTTGTATCTGTCCTAACTAGGAGGAAACAACCCCTTCAACTTGTTGTAGTTTGACCATTTTTGTAAGGTGATTGATAAACTTGAAGCTCACAAGTCTTAACCCCAAGTACTGAGGTCAGAGTGACTGTACTCTTATAATATGGTATAACCAATCATAGTTGTTATTTTGTATCGCTACATACTAGTGTACTAATGTCTTCAGTGCCCTTCTTTAGTCCTTATCTAATTACTGGACAAATCTAATCTCACTATTATTCATAACTAACCTTACGTGATGTTTCTTTTATATTTTACATACTCATTAAAACTTTGTCTACTCTTTATCTAATTTGTGTTGCTATTTTTTTGTGTTCCTATCTTCCTACCTGTGATAGTCAAAGTTAAGGGAGTTAAGATGCCACAAAGATTTGCAATTAAATATAAATATATGCTGATATTTAATCTTAAATTATATTTATTTTATCTCTTGATCATGGTAGTTTATGCGCGATGAAATGTAAGCTGTCTTATGAATCAAATAGTCGCCTAAGACATTGTGTGTCGTCTTCATTTCTCTACTTTATTTGACTCTGACGTCACGAATCAATAGAAACGGAATTCCCCATTTAGGTTTCAGAACCATTTTATACCATATGTATCTAGGTATTATTGGATGCTTTGTCTACATCAAACTCCTTTTGCACCTTTCACCACCTAAATCTGATCCTAAACACGTGACTGTTGTATGTGAACAGTTATAAACTGCATTTACATGCGTTTTATCACAGCACTCCATGATAGTGAAACAAATATAATTAATTTGATAAATGGTTGTGCCAAGTTAAATAAATGGTACGGTGCACCTCACAGACTTTCTCACGCCTTCATCTAAATTTTATTTATTAATCGTAAGAAATGTGAAATGAAATAATAGACATTTTTTATAAAAACGTAATTTTTTTTTAAAGAATTGTATGGTGTACCGCGCAAAATTTATTTATCTTTTAGCTTATTAAAAACTCGTAAGATTTGTGAAACTAAAAAATACACATTGTTGCCGAAACACTTCACCAAGGAGCACAAACGAAATCATATTATACGTTGCTACAAGTACATTGAGAAAATAGGAGCATAGGTCCTCTAAAGAGACATTTAATTTCATAATTTGAAATGGCTCAGTAAAAATATGTGTATGCTTATAGCTTAGAAACTTTGTTTTTGCAAAAAATAATCAAAAAAAAAATTGTTTATATATTTAATAGTATTATAACTTTACAATGATTTCAAATTTCTGTAGAGAGATAATCAATATTATAAATTTCCGCTTCTCTAAAATACTCTTGAAGTAATTTTTATGGTAATACTGAAGTTATGCTTTTATTTTTAATGTGGAATAATAACTTTAGTCAAAATCGTAATACGGGATTTTGAGAAAATGTATGTGCTTTAATAAACTACCCTTAAATTTATGTTCAAATAGTCCATAAACTTCTCGAGGAAACCCTATGAAAATCCTGGATACCAAGTTCTAGCCTTACTGATAGAATGGGTTTCGATCGAGGCGGAGATACAGACAGACAGATGGCATTATGAAAACCACTTTACGGTTTCAGGGGGTTATGCATGAATCATCGACATTTATCAAATTCTTGAGTTTAATTTTTTTTGAATCACAGTACTTATTTCTCCGAGGGGCAAGGAAAAGTAAACAGAACATAACAATCCACCAAAGAGTATAAATCAAATAACACACACCATTATAGAAACGTCCAGAAAAGAGGAACATCACCAAAGCGCGTAGCAATCAATTTCACTTCCAAAGATTTGAATAAGAACATATTTATTTATTTATAGCTCAGAAAATACTTGTTTTATAAAAATATATATTTCAAATAAAAGAGATTTACATTTAATATTAACTTATTTAGCACCGCGTCTTACTACCCGTTCGGGTTACGCGCCTACATTTAATAGAAGCCATATTATAACGTTACAATGATAAGCTATTTCGTATCCCAAATAGTTATGGAGATATGATCAAAATTGGAAAATTCTATTTAAACAAGTATCCACAAAGTAATTTTCATGGGAAAATAAAAACTTTATTGTGTTTGTAATGCTAATCAGTTGTTCTAGGTGCAAAATTTAATCAAAATGACTAAAGCCGATTTCAAGAAAATTTATTTTTTCTCTTTTTGTCCGTAAATAAACTGCCCTTAATAGAGGTCTGGATATCTAGCTCGAAATATTCCTTATTGGGAACCTTATGAAATGCCTACATACAAAATGTTAGTTCCATTGGTGAAATGGTATCGGGTCCTTTCTGAAATATAGACAGACGGACAGACAAACAAACACATGGAATCGCGAAAACAACCTTTTTAATTTCAGGTCAAGAAAGGTAAAATCATGAGTTCGATATTTTGACGATCACAACATTTCTCTTTCCAAGGGATCGACAGTGATTACAAAGAATTACCAGAGAGCATACATGAAATAATATACACATTTAGAGAAACATATTTTTGCTTTTGTGCATTTTCAACCCCTCCATATCTCAAAAATATATTTAAAGATGTATTTGACTTGGACTCAGATTTTTTTTTTATAAATGATTGTTTGATATGAAAGGTTTTGCCTTTTAATATTCTTACAACTTTGTAATGATAAGTTATTTCTTAACTCAAAAGAGTTGTTAAGATATGTTCAAAATTTGAAACTTCCGCTTATGTAAAGTATCCTCAAAGTCTTGTTCATGGGAAGAGATACGTCATTTTTTCCGTAATGTTAAACAGTGCCCCCAAGAAACGAAGATTTTAATGAAAATCTTTAAAGCCGATCTAAATAATACCGATTTTATCTTTTTTCTCCCTTAGTTATACTACCCTTAATTTTGTAACTACTGTGGATAGCCAGTTCAAAAAAACCTCCGGTAAATCTTAGGAAAACCCTAGATATTAAGTTATAGCCTGATCAGTAAAATGGTTTCAGCTTTAACTACAGTAACAAACAGACAATACAATGGTATTAAAAAAAATTAGGGGGTCATGAAACGTCGACAGCCATCAAAATCTAGAATACGATTTTGGTTGAAGATAACAAAACTTTATATCTTTAAGGTTTCGAGGGTTGAGAAAGTATAATCATCAAAGTATAAAATAAATTATTTTATATATTTTCTGGGTTTTTTTGGCACCACTTTAGCAATTTTTAAAATTTTGATTTAGACTCACCCTAAAACATTTTGTAAAAAAAAAAAAAATTCTTACAAAAACCTTAAAAACCACATCGTTGGACACACTAAGTTGTTAGTCTCTTAATAGATTGAATTACTTTTGATGAGGTCGATGTTCTAATCTTGTCCGGCTACACTCCGATTGGATTTTAATATGCATTTTTTATTGTGGTTTTTCAGTCTCTCTTCATCTAATGGGGTTGCAATTCATCTATATAAGTTTCACCCTACCAATTTTATCAAGCGAATAATAACTATTGTTCTAAATATGCTAGATATAAACATGAAAATATATCAACGGCTCCATATCAGATGAAAGTGCGGATAGAGTAGATAAGGTGGGAGTTCGAAGGGGAGTCGAGTAAATGTCCGTGTTTATGTAGTTTCTTAGCAAATTACTTTATTGGCAAAATAAATAAAAAATTATCTAACAGAAACGTAAGGGTTTAATGTTATTCACACGATAATCTCTACAGTTCTTGAATAGTTTTAATGAGCAAGTTAGTATTTTTTGAGAAACTTTTTAACTGAGGACAAACTTTATTATGTGATTTCAGAATACCCTTGAGAGATATTCAAGAACTGTTTAACTGTTTCTGAATGTGCATAAAATTAAACTCTGTGCTTCTACCGGATGAATATTTTATTTATTCTAGCTAATTAACTCGCTTTTCCTAACATCCCGCCTTTAGATAAATTCCACTCACAACTGGCTTAGGGAGATAATTAAAAAGTATATGCAGAATCACATAATGTAAAATCTGTATCTAGTTTACCCAACCAGGCCTCTAACCCTGACCTGGTCAATGGGTTCCCCAAACTCAATGCAAATATTATGCCTTGGAATGTTCTAAAACCACAGTGGGATACATGTATTTACATTTTGTCCCTCTCCTCAAGATAAAATTCAGCTCAAATTTCTAATATTCAAAAGTTCACATAAAATACTATCTTTCAAATAAAAATGTAAATTGTGCTTTTCCTGGTAAACTAAAACATCTCTTTCATCTCTGGTGTCGAACAGCCTGAAAATAAATATATTTCTATTAATTCTCAGAGTAGATGGATTAGTTGTTTGAAAGTGTCCCTACCTCTGGAATCTGATGGATAGGGAAGTTTGTTTGATAAATCCACTTGGGGTAGGATCGCATGCACAGCGTATGTAAATATGGAGTGTGGAGGTGATATATTTTGACCTCAAACTTTTAGATCTAAAAATCTCATGATGGATGAGATAAATAGAGGGGGAATTCATCCCTACGGTGGGTGTATCGAGGATGTTCTAGGTATCTGATTCACACACCTTTATAGCTAATGTATAGTCTACTAACTTAAAGAGAGGTTTAAAAATATCCATTTAAGATCATATACTTATAAAGATTTTTATATTTGTTTTGAGACGTTATGAATGGGCGTATTATATGACTTTACTTTTTCCACACATTCATATGCCTTATAATCTAACTTAATACTAGGACAGTCCCCAGCCGTTAATTAATAACTATAATAATACATCTTCAGTCATGCCGGGAATCGAACCTGGGACCCTTAGCTAAGTAGACATGCACAGTACCGACTGAGCTAACATGTCGGGTACTCGACTTAAATGTTTTACCAAATTTACATCAATATAACGAATCTGGAGATCTGGCATAACATTTTAACATTAATAATTAAAGGAAACTATTTTGGAAATGACGCTTGGGACATATGGCTTAACACGCCAATTATTTACTATGGAGTACAGTCAAAGGAAGATGTTTTGCTTTTAATACTGATCTAGGTTTTTCGAGTTAGTAAATGTATTCATATCTTTAAAATATATTATAATTTTAATAATGGATAAAAGAGCACAATGATAAGGTGTAGGATATTTTAAATAAGAGAATATTTCTGTACAGCCGACCAAGTTGGCTTGCTAAAAAAAAAGGCATATGCCTATATATAGTGTTTGAGTAAATCAAAGCTATCAAAACAGATTAAATATTATATTTTTACTGAAAAATTATTAAAAACTTTATATTGATAAAAAAATATACACAATTTTGGCCAGTGACTTTTTAGGCCCTATTTATAAAACGATCCGAATTATTTTAAAACACTTTGAATTAATTTGGTCGTGATGTGAGCACCATATTAAAAGATATATTATATTATGTAGATTCACGTTAATGATTGTTTGTTGGTTTGCGCAGGGTTTTTTGTATAGTTTCGCGACACCATCAACAGTGTTCATACTGTCTAAGGCATCAAATACCAAAAGAAAGGATTTTTGGAAATGGAAAGGGTAGGAATTGTATCTCGGCTAGGTGCACTTGAGTTTGGCTTTATACATATTATGATTTTTAATCTGACCATGTGATAGCTTAGAAAATACTCTTCTGTTAAGTCCTTAAAGCTATTAATCTTGCATGAACAAAGTGTTATAGAGCTTTGATTATTTGAAACTTTTGGAACTTTTCAAAATTAATAATATCATTAACGTTGTTATTAATTACTCATTCACACTAGCTCAGTCTATATCATATCTGGTTATTTAGATAGTGGTCCCGGGCTCGATTCCCGACATGGCCGAAAAATGTATCATTAATGAAATGTAAATTTACCATTTCACAGTGAATAATCGATGGCTGAGGATTGTATGTTGCAACTGTCCTAGTCTTAAGTTAGATTATAAGGCATATAAGGTTACGAAAGGTCTAGCAAGCCAGTAGTGGAAAATATATGGCTTGAATAAATGTGACCCGGGTCACAGGCTGGAAACAGTAATGGATGTAAAAGTTTCAATATTTCGAAGAAAAAAAGTGTTTTATTTTATTTCAATACATTTCAATATCCATGTTTTTAAAGATGGTCTGTAGGCCTGTAGGCCAAATTACCTAAACCTAGATGTCTAAAAATGTTAATAGACACAGCCATAATAATAATGTTTTGAGCTCAAGCTAAATCGTAAAGCATCGAACAGGTCTATAAAAATGTCAAACTCATAAATAAAGGAATCTCTTCAGTGGTGGCAAGGTCTGAGGCGTCGCTCTCACAATACACTGGACTGCCGATGACGGAGGAAACAGTGTTCGAATATCGGTTGAGTGTACCGAGGGTGATTTTACTAAGTGGCTTTCTACTCTCCGTTCTTGATATGTGGGTACACTTACTATAAATTCAAATTTCCTTGACTCTAATATATTTGAGTAGTTAGTACAAAGGCATACAACTAAATGGGTAGTAAGACGTGGTACTTAAACATTTAGAATATAATTTTCTACATTATTCAATTAAAATTAAATGGGAAGAAAATTTATAGATATCAACAAAACCCACTTCGTTGGCCACATGGTCTAAGTCGCTACTCTCACAGTAAACTAGACTAACAATGACGGAGGGATTGAAGTTATAACCTCGGTCAGTCGTACCAAATGGTTTTCCACTTTCCATATAGGGAAATTCGTGTACAATTCTCTTATTTACGTAAATGTTTTGATCCCTAAAACCATAAGCGTAAGTAGTAAAAAAAAAATAGCTTATAGCTCAAATGGGTAGTAAAACGCGGTGCTAAAAATTAAATAGAAAATCTACAAAGTAGGGGTGACCTGGTGGTCTAGGGGTAAGGTGTCAGACTTCTGTGCTGAGGGTCTGGGGTTCAAACCTCGGTCCCGGCACAGAT
>CABFWB010001316.1:135386-166953 GCA_902151455.1 Timema bartmani | reverse complement strand
CCCCTCGCTCCACCCCCTCACCCCGCACAAACTTAAAAAAAAAAAAAATCAAGTTTCCTTCTCTCAAACAGCATAATCATTTGGAGAGAAGTAATTTATATTTAAAAAAGTATGATGATTTGTTTAATAACTCATTATTTAATATTGTCTAAGTACATTACTGGTATTTTTGTAGTCTAGCTGCTTGGGAATATTATTTTTAATGTGTGATAGATTTGTATGGATGCCAATTCTATCTTTTAGAACCAAAGATTAGTAAAAAGAGTTTAATATAAAGGTTATAAAAACTAACATAACTGAACCACTATAACAATACTGTAATATGTAGAGTTGGGTGGAATCCACTATTTTATTAATCCAAATCTCCAATTTACCTATGAATCCTGAATCCGAATCTTGGAAAAAATTATTAATATAAGAGAATAACAGAAAATTCAAATAGTAACTAAATGTCAACATTCTTACAATCCATTCATTACAACATTCATACGTTCAGTTAAGTGTGTGTTAAATTACTGGTCTGGGGCCTGGTTGTTAAGTTCATCCTATAAATATAATTGGTTCTGAACAACCAATAAGCAGTATTAGAGCTCTAAAACAAATTTAACTTGAAAAAAAATAGCAAAAAAAAAGTTTTTAAGGATTTGAGTCTCAAATCTGAAATTTTCTCGAATCCTCAAATCTTAACCATCCTTAAGGATTTGAGAGATTCGAGGGTTCCATCCTTAATAATATGTTTTGTGTAGAAATGGTAATAATGAGCTAGAGGAACCCTGTAAAAACGGTCTCTTGTTATAATGCAAACATTAATATACATTTTATATGAAATATCTTAATTTTTTAATTTTATGACTCTAACATTTAATCCGTGATGGTTTTGATTTAACAAACTAGAATAATTTGTTAGCTTTTAACTCTAAATTATTTTAATACACAAAATAACACCATTTACTTTTTTAAAAAAAACCAAGACCAAAATTGCAAACATTTAGACAATGGTTGCATTTGTGTGAAATATACATATCAACTCTGCGGTAAATCAAACCTATTACACCAACATCTTATAATTTGTATTGTTTCATATTTTGTACATTGTCTCATCACATATGTAAATATAATCAAATGACCTGACATACTGCTTGAAACAAGTATGAAATAAAATGTAATCAAAAGGATTATAGAAATCAAACAGAAAAACCAAAATAAAAACAATTTTTATAGTTATATATACATTTCTGTAGGTAGCAACCTTATAACTTTCCGGGAAATGTAGATTTTGTCAGAGAAAAGGGAAAGGAACCTGAATAGTTGAACAGTTAGGACAATTTGGGCAGTTAAAAAAAAACCTGATTGTACAAAAAATATATAAATTTGAACACATTTGTATGTATGGCCATGCAAAGTTTTGAAAACTTTGACTTTGAAGCTTCAAATATTTGTCAGCTTTGACTTCGATTCAAAAGTAAAATTCCATATTAGATAATTATGAAACTTCGCTAATAAAAATATTTTAAGTAGAAATGCACATTATGTTTAATTTTTGTTATTTCCTGCAATGTACATCACAAATTAATGTTCACCTGACAAAAATAATTAAATAACATGTTGTTATAGTAACTTTATTTATCACCTTAGGAGGAAATATTTTTTGTGTGTTTGCAATATAACAGTTTGTAAATTATATTTAATACCCTAAGTTTTCAAAGCATTGATCTTTTCTTTAATACTCAAACTTTGATTTGGGTTCGGGAATACTTCATGTTATTCTATTTGACTTTGCTTCAAATTGAAAAGTGGCCTTGGCACACCCCTATTTGTTTGGATATTTATTTAATTTTAATCATGTTTCATGACTATATTAAAAAATTAACAATAATTTAACATGCCTATGCACCTGACTACTTCCATAGTCAGCGCTTGTGCGTGACATTGTTATGCTGCTTGCTAATGTATCCCAGTGTATTCGAATTAACTAACTGTAACTGTGTGGCATGTTGCTGAGGGAATATAACTAACTGTGAGCTCTGCCTCCCCTCCCTCATAACCTGCACATGCTCAGCTGAAGGTAGCAGTGAGTCTAGTCGTCCTCAGCGCAACTACCCCAAAGCTGGACTCATCTTCCGTTCGACCAGCTTTCGACAAAGCAATGGTGACACAAATGATGAAACTCATGTCAGCACTCCTAACATAGAGACAGGTAATAGATCTTAGGACAAACATATGCACTATGAAATAATTTCTGAATAATATGTCAAATATTGATTTAGGAAATTAATGGTCAGAATTAATACTAAATGAATAACATCATAATAAGGAAGAGATGGCCTCCTGCACATTTAACTAGAAAACATGCTAGAACCAGGGGCGGTGGAACCTGATTTGTCTTTCTAAGGGGAGGGGATATTTAGCAAAAAAGGGTGTTTTTGAGGGGCTATGATTCCCAAGCCAGAGAAGGTTTCGGGGGCCCTCCCTTAACAAATGTTTGAAAATATGATACCCCTAATGCTCTATAAATTTTTTGAAAAGCAAGACTCCTCTAGAAACTATTTGGAGTGGTCGTCCCCTGTTAAATTTTTAAAATTATGATGCCCTTAGGTGATATCTATAGACGTTCTTGCCAGAATTTTTCTTTTTAATCAGACTCTTTTTTTTAGAGGCTATTTGGAATGGTTTTTCTCAGAAATTCTTTTAAACTCTGATGCTCCTAAAAGCGGCTAGGAGTGTCCTCCTTTGGCAAATTTTTAACAACTAGATGTGTCTAGAAGTTATTTGGGATGGTCTACTCCCGAAAATGTTGATGATTAGATACCTCTAGAAGATACTTAGCGTGTTCTTCGCATGGAGGTTTTCTTAAATTTAAATGCCCTTTGTAACTATTTGGACTGGTCCTTGTTCAGATTTTTTTTTTAATTTGATGCTTCTAGAGACAATTTGAAGTTTGTTTACAAGGTCATATTTCAGCTTTACATTCGAAAATATTAAAGTGGTGGGAATTTATTCTAGAAAGGGGAGGCAATGTACTCCCAGAGGTCCGCCGCTACTGGTCAAACCCACTGTCACACTTATTAAACATGACACACTTTAAAGTAACACATATTTAAATTAATAAGTTAAGGAGTAATTTGGATTAAAATCTATTGAAAAAAACACATCCAATAAGATTACAGTTTCTCCATGATATTATCCCATTTATAGTTTTATTTCAAAAAAATTTCAACTAAAAGAAGTTCACAAACAAATGTCTCAACCATCCATTTAGTATGAAAATTTATACCTCTGATTTACCTTCGAGATATCCAGATAATATAAACTAATCAAGTGGAAATTGAGTGAAGAAAACTCACCTAGAGAAAGAGAAAAATATGTGGATTTAATACAAATCACAAAGTGACATCTTATTCCTTTCTTTCGGTTTATATAGTCTAAGTAATGTTTGTGTGTGTGACTTTTTATACTAAAAAAACCATAAGTAAGGACGAAGATGTGACCTTTGTCTTTAGATTTTCCCACATGTATTCCTCTTTCTCTAAGTGGGCTTACTTCACTCTATTTTTCACTCTATTGGTTTATATTTACTTATTTTTTTGATCAAATATCCTCTTTCAAAAATCAAAGCTTCACAAGGTCAATTTTTCAAATGAACTAAAAAAACATTGTCATGTATGTTGTGTTAGCTTCATCCACTTTGAAGCAGTCGATGGAGGGGGGCGTAGATTTTACATCCCCTAGCACCACAACTACTCCTCGAGCCGAGTGTGAGGGCAAGTCCTTCCTCAGTAACCAGACTCGGGTCACTGGTGTTCAAGATGTCCTCACGCGGATGAGGAATGCTGACCAAGGTACACATATGATGCTCACTTTACATTTTGTTTGCTAGAGTCACATGGCTTTATTGAAATTTTGTACTAAGTTTTGTCAAAATTATAGTTAAAAAAAAATTATATTGTTTTGGTATTAGTGTTAACAATTTCACATAAAAAGAATGAAATGGTAAAAAAAAAGTCATTTTAAAATTATTAAACGAAAATGTTATTGAAAATGTTTCAAATGCTTTAATAAACATAATTTTTCAAATCTTTATCCTAATAATATGACTAGGCCTACATTTATTTAAACTTATTACATACTTATTAATTACAATACCATTTTACCTTTGCATACCGGTACCATAGTTTGAGTTCTGATATTACGTAACCAATATTGCAACTGAGTACATTCTATTACTAAAAATCTCCACTTAATATGTTTCATTTCTACAAAACGATTGCTCAATCTGATTAGAACTTGCCTAGCGGGGTTTAATTAGTTACACATTTTTAAAACAAAAAGGAAAACCTCTTTTTGCTTTCTGAGGTATGTTTTGTTACATATGAAGGAAGAATGAAAACTTGTTTTTCTTCCCTCTTTCTTGTACTGTTTAATATATAGATACACTTTAGGAAGTTATCTCTATATAAGGAAAACCTCTTTTTGCTTTATGAGGTAGTTGTATTATATTTGGAAGAAGGTATAGGAAAGGTGGATATAAACATATAAAAGCCATATTGTGTTTGTCCCTTTTATATGCTTCTATCCACCTTTCTTATACCTTCTTCCGAATATAATACTTAAGAAAGTTAGTAATTTATTGATGATTGATTTAATTTTAAGATATAATAATAGTGGCTGATTTGCAGTCCAACTTTTGTTTTGCGCTTTCATTAGGCTTAGTTAAAAATTATAAATTATGTATTGATACTGTCTATTAGCTAAGTTTCTTGTCTTAAAGAAATCAAAATGTTCCTCCATAAGTACTTTAAATACAAACTTGTTATTATTGGGCAACTTTTTAGATGTGGAAACTGGTGACAGTCTAGAAGACAGAGAGGCTCGCGCTTTATTAAACAAGTTTCTGGGTGCCCAAGTGCTACTCTCTGGAGTCGAATCAGTTGTAAAGCCTGCAACTCATACACAGAGTGCAGCACTGGTCAGACAGGTGGAGAGGCAGAGGATACTTAAGGTAAGACATACATAAATGTCTCATTTTTCTTCCTTAATCTATATTATATTTAGAAGAAGATAGGAAAGACTGATGGAAATAAATCAAATATAACTTTTACAATGCAAAGAGGTACAGAGTTCACACTTTCCATTGCTCTGATCAAACAAAGAGAGAATGGCTTTCCATTGAAGAAAATCAATCATTATCGCACAATCCCTTGGCTCCTACCATAACCTGAAATATATATTCTATGTTTTATGTGATTTAGTTTATCTGAATAGGCAGTTTTTCTGATAAGTCTGCAGTTTTTCTTCTTCTATCCTCTCATGTTTTGAATTGTAAACAAGAGCAGTGTGGTTAGTGCTAGAGCATTGTTACTTATACAATGTTAGTGTAAGTATAATTTTAATGGTGAAAGTGACCAAGAAATGACGCCGGGGTGAAAGTGGAGGGCTGCACAGTAAAACCGAACTAACGCTCAACTAGCACTCAAACAACACTTAGGCCTTTATACAAAAATTAGCTGAGAAGGCCAGTAGTGTGAGTGGAGTAGTAGCGCTACAGTAATTTCACATTATGTCATTTCTTAGAAAAATCACTTTTCATTCATCTTAAAAAGTAAACAAACGCCACTACTTTTCACTAACACTACTGGTGCACTTAGCTCTATTCTTGAATATCGCCTATATGTTCTCATTATTATAGATGTGCGGGACTCGAAAATTCGAGAAAAAAGGTATCTCGACCTCATCTCGAAAGCTAAAAATAAATCTCAAAAAGTCAAGAAATTAAAAAAAGCAAATAATGGCCCTAAGAAATTAAAAAACTAAACTGGGAATTTATCATTTCCAATAATATCATAATAACCTGAAAGCAGGCCACATTTCCCCCCCAAAAAACGGCCTTTATTAAGAAATTTTTTGGTTATATAATTGTTTTTCAATATCAAACTTTGAGAATATAAGTTTTTACACTACAGAATTAAATTATAAATGGTATACATTGTAACTACCTATCACTATATTATTAATTGCATTTAAAATGTGTATGAGTTATATCTCTAGTGTTTGAATGAACTATGTATAAGACAATCTAAAGCAAGCGCCAACTCAAATATTAAAAAGGAACTCTATAAACTATATATTTACTTTAATAAACATAATTTATATTTTTGTACTTTTAAATTACGTTTTCTTGTCTCGTTCTCGTGTCTCGATACTTTTTTATATTACCATCTCAAGATTGTCTCGAATTGAAAAAATTGTTCTCGCACATCTCCACTCATTATGTTTAACACTCAAGCAGGTGTGCTTGTATATTTATGTAACACAAACAAGTACTTTATATCCCAATCAGTTTTTACAGTAGGTACTATTTTTTTGAGCACCGTGTTTTACTATTCGTTCAAGTTATAGGCTTATGTACTAATTATGCTAATGGTTTTAGGGATGAGGAAGGTTATATTTAGAGGAAGTGCACATGTCATGTATGGAGGGAGGAGTGAAAACCACTTTAGAAAAACCACCCTCATTACACCTGATCGAGATTCAAACCTCGATCTCCCCGTCATCGGCATTCTAGTCTATTGCGAGAGTAGCGCCTTAGACCATGCAGCCACTAAAGGTCACAGTACTATTGACACTTGTATGAACGAAATAATTTGTTTTGTATGTTTTGTTTTAATTGGTCAATTTAAACACATCACACTAAATATAATCATGCTAATTGATAGAAAATATTTATTATTGTTAATAATATTCTGTTGGTAAATAGAAAATACCATAATTTATAGCATGAATTTTTTTTAATAGGGATATCATTTTCTACTATAAAAAAATAAGTTATTATTTTGATAGTTGGTACTAATACAAACACATTGTCAATATACAAACAAAAAAAATATTTATAGAGAAAAAAGGTAAACATATTTTTTTAATCAGTGACTAGAATAACCCTCGGTTCTGATCTGAAAATTCTTGTGATATTTTAACAAATTCTGCTGGAGGCATAATTCAAAGTGGGTATTTTTTTTATTATTATTACTATTATTAATGATTATGAACAATAACACTTTATAAAACCACTTTGTTCAAAACATGACTTACATACCTACTAACTTATTATTAAATCTCAATAAGGAAAACCTCTTTTCGCTATATGAGGCAATTGCATTATATTTGGAAGAAGGTACAGGAAAGGTGGATAGAAACATATAAAAGGAACGAACACAATATGGCTTTTACAATGAAAAGAAGAACACAATTCACACTTTACATTGCTGCCAATGGACAAAGAGGTAATGGTTGCCTCTTAAAGAAAATCGATCGTCACCGCCCAATCCCCCGACCCAGGTTTCATTCTATCGGAAATCATCAGGGAGGAGTGTGAAACGCGCAACGCAACTTCCTAAAAGAGGAGACCAAAAAACAAAAGGGAGAAAATGAAAAATTGTAAAGAATGATAGGACAATTAGATAGGAACATGTAAAAGGTAAAACATAAAGGACAAACACAGGAAAAGGATATTGGATGCGAATATATAATATATCTCAATAAGGAAAACCTCTTTTCGCTATATGAGGCAATTTCATTATAAACTCATATTGTAAATTCACGAATGATAACTTTATACCTCCACCAGGAATCAAACCTGGGACCCTTGCTTCAATAGGCAAACAAATAACAAAATATGCAACTAAGGATGAAATATTTTGTCCTAAAAATAAATAAATAATAAAACTTGTGTTACTCAGATGATTTAGATTTGTTGGGTAGTAGTAAGGAAGCAGTTGCAAGAAATGCAAAAATGTTACTAGAGGCTAGTAATGAAATAGGTTTAGAAATTAACAATGAAACGACCAAATATATGATCACACAGAGAACACAAATTGGGTAAGTAAGTAAGTAAGTAAGTTAGCTAAGTGCACACATGGGGTATTTCTTACCTCAACAATGAGTTTTATTCAAATAACTTTAATTTACAGACAATTAATTAAATTATTCTGATTCCATCTTCACTAGTGCCAGTCAAGATCACTTTTAAAGAATAGAAAAAGTAACTCGCCTGTCGGGTGCCTGACAGTGCTACCACACTAACAAATATAAGATTGGGGTACTTTCTACCACAGCATGCCCACTCGAGGGCTAAGTGAAAATTTGATCACAAACACATAACAAAAGTGTGGCTGTTTGTCCCAAATACCAGAGTTATAGTGAACTCCAAATCGTGTATAAATACTTATTTACTAGTTAGTATAATGAAAAAGGAATCTCTATTAACATTCTCTATCATGTATACCTAACTTTGGGAACAAGAATTGGGAAAAATGAAGATTCACATAATATGAAGAGTGTATAAATGAATGAAGACCAGTATTGTTGGGCTCAGGAATTAAATTATAGTTTTGTCTAGTTCTATGATGATGAGATCAGGGTTCGAATCCCAGATGAATACTTAGGGTGCATATTCCTAAATGGTTTTGCACTCTCCCTTCATGATAGTGGGGAACATTTCTTCTAAACTCTACTCTCATTATTCTTGCACCATTAGTGTAGTTAAAAGTATTGATAGCCTTGATGGGTAGTAAGACATATTGGAAAAAAAAGTTTGTGTTTTTTTTTATCAAAGACTCATCCATCTTTGAAAGTTGACTTCTTTTTCTCTCACTTACATAATATAATATGTACCAAGAAAACCTCTTTTCACTTTATGAGATAACTGTATTATGTTTGGAAGAAGGTACAGGAAAGGTGGATAGAAACATATAAAAGGAACGAACACAATATGGCTTTTACAATGAAAAGAATAACATGGTTCACACTTTATATTGCTACCTTTACCTCTTTGTCCATTGGTAGCGTTGTAAAGTGAGAAATGTGTTCTTTTTTTCATTGTGATAACCATATTGCGTTCCTTCCTTTAATGTGTTTCTATCCATCTTAACTGTACCTTCTTCCAAATATAATACAGTAATATAATATTAGTATTTTTACATAGTTTTCATAATATTAAAGAAAATATAATTAAACAATCAAAGTGATAATATTGGTAAATAGAACACAAGAAAACTGTCTCAACTAAGAATTCTTATATCACTAAATCACTCTGAAAAAGTTTTAAGATTTTTTTTTTCTTACATAAACATGCACATGCCATATTCTCCCTTGTGGGTAGCAAGGTCAGGGCTGCTTATATCCCATAGCTAAATATACTCTCTTAAGTAAACCACTCTGTTGGTTTAGCTTGATTGCGGGCTGACGCCGTGGAGTTTTAGGTAAATCGACCAAAGAGTGTTCTTGGGTTTATTAAAACACTTCACTTATTGAAAAAATTGAGATCTACCTCTAGGGCTGCTAATTTTAAATAACATTGAGGCTGTTTATGTTAAATTCATTACTTACTATAAACATTTATAATCTAAACAAAGGAAAAAAGGGTGTAAAATGACGATATGACAATACACTTTTAAATATAATTCTTCGCCCCCTTCACCATAACCACCACCACCACCACCACCACCTGGATGAAAAATACCTTTAATTTATGTTCTTGAGGTATCCACTGTTTAAAAAAAATACATTTCATGGCCTAATTGCTTAAGTAATTATTAATCCTCCCCCTCCAGTTTGTCTTTTTTTTCTAATAGATATTTTTAACATGTTAAGCTCTGGTGAATAACTTGCAATAATTTTCAAAAAAAATTATTGCATTTACCTAGAGGAAGGATTGGAAACCACATCGTAAGAAAACCTTCTTCATTGACTTATTATATATATATTTATATAAACAATTTGATAATCTATGCATGAATTAGGCGATTGTTTAAGAAAGTGCACACACATTCGCATGGATAGTGGAGGAGGGGGTAATTTTTTTAACTGACTTGTAAAAACCATTTTCATTTCGACATACCTTAATTAAAACCCCAACCTTTTCGTTGGATGTGATTTGCTGCATTGAATATTTAAAGCGGGTTTAATATAATCATATTAATAAAAAGAATAATACACAATATTGACATAAGCAAACTTTAATGACACTTTACAGACTGAATCGAGGTGACTTTCATTGGTTGAATATATTTTAAGGGCATGACAAGTACAATTTTACTCACAGATGTCAGGTTTTGCTATTTCACACATTGCAAAATGCGTGTGACTTGGGTTGGCATAAGTTAAGTTAGCCCCTTTTGCTTAGTGTTATGAATTAAGTTTTATAAGTTCAAGCTATACTTGCAATGATTTTATTAATAGTCGCATCAAAAAAATCATTAACAATTAAATTAATGTGTAGGATCAAATATTTTGTGCAGTGTGTAAATAAGAGAAATGTAGTTTGGTTAGTTAGTGTGCCAAATCTAACTATAGGTATTTATAAATGTTTTTAAAAGAGGTTAGTGCCATGTCTATTTTAGTAAAGTGGAAGTACAGGTAAATCTTAAGAGAGATATAACTTTTTAGCTATGAATTATGAAAACTATAAAAATTAAATTTTATGTAATATGATGGAAAGCAAAAATAGAAAAGACAAATGCCAGTTTCTGACAATTTATACATATGAAAAAATGAGTACCTACATGAAGTATTTCTAAAATAATTTTTATTATTTTCCATCTTTTATCACAAACTACTCTCGCACTGGTGGGCCCAAGGATTAAGGTGTTAAGTTCATCTGGTATGGTTTGTTGGTAAAGGAAATTTTTGGATTCACATCCCTGCTTAATGTACCCAGGATGTGTTTTTTTCACATTGTCTCAACAAATTTTCTCCGTGCAAATATGGGTACATTTACTCTAAAATTCTACCTTCTTTATTTAGTGTAATTAAATGTGGATATCCTGGATAGGTAGCAAGACACGATGAAAAAATGCAACAAGCTAATTGTTATTTGTGCCTGAAAAAGCATTAAAAAAAATTCTGAATCATCTCACTCTACACCATTTGGTTTTGCATTATATTTGGACTAAGAAACGAGGTATTAGGACAGATTAGGAATGAAGTTATCCTATAAAGAGTGGGGATACAGCGAGTACATGAGATGGTAGAAATAGCAAGACTGAGATGGTATGGGCATGTAATGAGAATGAAGAAGGAGATGATGTCAGAGAAAATGTTGGAAATGAAGTATGTGGAAAAATACCTCAAGGGAGGCCAAGAAAGAGATGGGAGGGGCAGATAACAGCAAGTGTACAAGTGAGAGGAGAGGAATGGAAGGAATTAAAGAAGGAAGATGAAGGCATTATACTAAACTGACTCAGCCACAGGCTGAAAGCAGATTATGTTAATGATGATGATTATTAATTTCATAAGACTCCAATTAGCTACTAGCTTAGGTATTTAAGAATAACACAAAAATATATTATTAATAAAAATTTTGAGGGGATTTAAACCCCCAAAATATCCCATTACCCTAATGTGACCCTTATTAAAAAATCAAACAGGGCAGCAATAATATCATGATGTGCAAAGCAGAGAATACTTATCACACCTGTCACTCGTGGCTTTTTTTGTTTATTGGACATTCACCAAAGCAATCTCTTAGAAAGTACGCAGTCCCAGTTATATGAGCGGCATCATCAGCTGCTTGAATCTCAGCCAAGTGACAAATGTACACAAAATCTTCAGTGGCACATATAATTAATTTCAGTTGCAGTTTGTTGGCATGTTTAATTGATTTTTTATATTAAGTTTGGGAACTATTTTGATAGACATTATCATCATGACCCTAAACAGGAAAGTCTAACTATCTACAAAAATAAATTAATTAGGAGGTGTGGGTTCAATTAGAGGAAGGGAGAATCTAAATATAATAATAATAATTGTAGCTCATTTTATTTAGTCTTAAAAATAAATGTATTACCTTAAGCAAAGTTCAAAAAGCTATTTACTTTTATCATGAAATGACTATTAACAATGGCACTACATTAACAATTGAATAATTTGACTATAATGGCAGCCTAATTACATTCAACAACAATTTCAGCATATAACCCAAATGGGTAGTAGGACAGAGTGCTAAAATAGAAATTTGTAATAAAAATCACCATTGACTTTTCTATAAATATTTAGGCTTTCAACCTTAAACTTTTTTAGTCTCAAATAAATGATTTTTTTTGGGTGCAAAAGTTTTACAATATCCCAAAGTTGAACTTTAATTTTTTAAACACAAATTTTGGGCACAACTTTTTTTTTACTAGTATTTACTAGGATGTACGTCTAATATGTATTTTAGGAATTGATGTTTACTTTTTGACATTAAAACCATAAATATATGCCTTAAAATAATATGCCTTAGTTGTCATATTTTTCCTTTTTCAATATATATCATTATACAAATGTATTATTATTTTTATTATTATTATCTATACTACTTACACTATGGCATTAGGAACTCGAAAGTCCATTACTGCACTCACAAAAATACGCCACCTATCTTGAGATAATTCTATCCAGTTTATTTCATTACTCCCTATCTCTCTCAGGTCTATCCAAATGTTATCCTCGCATCTGCGTCTGGGTCTTCCCAATGGTCTTTTCCCATTGGGTTTGCCAGTCAATACCTTGAATGTGGTTCTTTCTGGATAGATTATTATTATTTTTATCATTATTATCAATATTATTATTATTGTTATCATTCCAGTAAATTGTGTTTATTCAAACTAACAATTATTGTTGAACCTAGTTTAAATAGTTAATTTATTCGGGAAATAAAGCAATAGTTCGGAATTAAATCAATAAATATGGATTGAGTAAAGGACTATGGTACTAAAGAACATTAAATTAACTGAAATACTATCTACTGAACTTTCAATTTGATTGTGAATTATCATAATTTCCACACATAAACACACTTGTATCATAATAATGTAACATATAATAAAGACAAATGTTTGTGAGTGAATAGTATAACAATGGCTATCTTCCACCACCAACTTGGCTACTGACTGACAACACCTGGTCAACCTCAGTGGTCTTGGGGGTAAAGTGCTAGCCTCAGGACACAATTTTTGTGGGTTCAAACCCAGCCAAGGTTGACGGATTTTTCTTGAGTGATAAAAATCTGTAGCACAACTTTCTTTGGAGGGGGAGTAAAGCCACTGCATCAGTCCCATGTTGATTGTGGCATGTAAAAGATCCCTAGGAGGTATGTGAAAATACCTTTTCCGACAAAATTGGTATGCCCTTTTGCTCTTGCGCATAGAAAACTCACCTGTGCTAATATAATCAGTCGGTTCAGGAAGTGCACATTAAATACCTCAACTAAATAAATAAAAATAAATAGAAATCACCTACTTTAAAAAGTATCAACCTAAATAATATATTTAGGCCTTACCTCTCAAATCAAGGGCATTAAAAGATATTTTTTCTAAGGGCTTTTTACTAGAAAATTCTACTATATCTTTAGTCACTAAAAGAGTTGATACACATATGGACCCCCCTTGTAGTAGTCTATCAAATTTCAGGGGGTGAGAGGGGTCTGAACCCCCCACCCCGGGTCCCACCTTTTCTACTGCCTTGCTTAAAATGAATCATTTTTGTTAAATATGTTAGTTAGGGATTTACTTATGAAATTAAAAGTTGAGATAATATCTTTACAGATTACCTACAGTCCAATTTTCATAGGAAGAGCCTTTTATCTGGCAGCCCATGCCAAACTGATTTTGTTTAAGTGAATTTATTTTACTCTTTTGTTCTATTGTCTGTGGAAAGAAAATAACCTTTGAGTACCAACCGTAATTAATTGTGCTTATGACCCACCTCGATGGCAGCATAATCTAAGGCATTACTATTGCAATAGACTAGACTGCTGATGATGGGAAGATTGTAGTTCGATCTTGGTTGGGTGTACTGATGGTGTTTTCCCCCTAAATGGTTTCCACTTTTTCTCCACACAAATGTGGACACACGTCCTCTAAAATCCAAACTTTATTCACCCCTAACCCACTAGCATACCTAGCACATAAATGTATAGCCCGAACGAGCAATAAGACGCAGGGCCAATTTATCTAGCAGTTTTTAAAGTTCACCCTGTCACACACTTTTGTGTCAGTGTGATTCACACTGATAAAAATAAATAATAAAATAAAAAGAGTAGAACTCTTAGCAGTCATTGACCATTGGGTAAGCCGGGTTCTACACAACGGTTTCCACATGTCCAATTATGCAGACATAGAGATTGGGGATGAAATAAAATGCTTTTATTAAAAAACATAAGTGATTAAAAAAACAGAATAGGTCTCAATCAGATTACACTTTTATTGTCCAAGGAAGTTACTTTACCCAAAATTCCCTTAAAAATAACCTTTAACATGAACTTTCTTACCCTTATCTTCCCCTTCCTCTGCCCACCTCCACCACCACCACCACCACCAGATTATATACTATATACACCACTGCTCACCACTCTTGATTAGGACCAAGACTGTAACCCTAACCAATGGAAATCTGTAGACAGTCTTATCTTGGTTGTTTGGTTTGCCGGTGTCAGAGTTTGAATTCTGGTTGCATGTGTTGTATTACCCTCCCTCCATGTGAGCAAATGATGATACATCAGATTTAGACACCCTCTCTTTGTAATGCATCTGTTCACTGTTGCTCGGAATGTAAAGCAAATAGCACTAACTATTTAATATGGAACCAAAATTTAATAATAAGTATTTGCTATAACTATTTAGTTAATTAGTTTTATTTGTGTTAAAGCTGTCTCCATTATTTTATTATTTTTCCTTGGAGGATTTGCTAGCCTAAGTAAATTGTGGGTTGGTTATTAATAAGACTGTGGCCAAAGCAATAGACCACATAAAACATTGAAATGGGATATCTAAGAAATGTACCTTTGTGTAAAAACTCTAATGGACAGTCGGAAATGAATGGGTGCCGAAGGAGTCCAGGTTGAAAGAGAATTCAGTAGATTAGTGTGAAAGAAGTGTGGAGCGTTGGTTGGGGATGTTGAAAGGATGAGTGCGGGTTGATTGACGAAGCAAAATTAGTAAGGTAGAGAGTATGGATCAAAAGGAAGGGGTAGGCCATGTAAGACTTGGCCTAATGCTCTAAATGATTATGTGAAAAAGAGAAACATTAAGAGTTTTAAGAATAAAGGAGCATGTATGACTCGGTATATGGATGTTGTTGAAGCGAAGGGTATGTGCAAGGATAGGGAAGTGTGGAGAAAGTTAGTGAAGAGGGATTAAATACCGGTACTGAGTTGTTTTTTGAGCTATATGCACAGTTTCTTGCCTACCTCATAAGGGAACGGTGTTGATTAAATATGTATGTATGTATGTATGTATGTATGTATGTGTGTATGTGTGTATGTGTGTATGTGTGTATGTGTGTATGTGTGTATGTGTGTATGTGTGTATGTGTGTATGTGTGTATGTGTGTATGTGTGTATGTGTGTATGTGTGTATGTGTGTATGTGTGTATGTGTGTATGTGTGTATGTGTGTATGTGTGTATGTGTGTATGTGTGTATGTGTGTATGTGTGTATGTGTGTATGTGTGTATGTGTGTATGTGTGTATGTGTGTATGTGTGTATGTGTGTATGTGTGTATGTGTGTATGTGTGTATGTGTGTATGTGTGTATGTGTGTATGTGTGTATGTGTGTATGTGTGTATGTGTGTATGTGTGTATGTGTGTATGTGTGTATGTGTGTATGTGTGTATGTGTGTATGTGTGTATGTGTGTATGTGTGTATGTGTGTATGTGTGTATGTGTGTATGTGTGTATGTGTGTATGTGTGTATGTGTGTATGTGTGTATGTGTGTATGTGTGTATGTGTGTATGTGTGTATGTGTGTATGTGTGTATGTGTGTATGTGTGTATGTGTGTATGTGTGTATGTGTGTATGTGTGTATGTGTGTATGTGTGTATGTGTGTATGTGTGTATGTGTGTATGTGTGTATGTGTGTATGTGTGTATGTGTGTATGTGTGTATGTGTGTATGTGTGTATGTGTGTATGTGTGTATGTGTGTATGTGTGTATGTGTGTATGTGTGTATGTGTGTATGTGTGTATGTGTGTATGTGTGTATGTGTGTATGTGTGTATGTGTGTATGTGTGTATGTGTGTATGTGTGTATGTGTGTATGTGTGTATGTGTGTATGTGTGTATGTGTGTATGTGTGTATGTGTGTATGTGTGTATGTGTGTATGTGTGTATGTGTGTATGTGTGTATGTGTGTATGTGTGTATGTGTGTATGTGTGTATGTGTGTATGTGTGTATGTGTGTATGTGTGTATGTGTGTATGTGTGTATGTGTGTATGTGTGTATGTGTGTATGTGTGTATGTGTGTATGTGTGTATGTGTGTATGTGTGTATGTGTGTATGTGTGTATGTGTGTATGTGTGTATGTGTGTATGTGTGTATGTGTGTATGTGTGTATGTGTGTATGTGTGTATGTGTGTATGTGTGTATGTGTGTATGTGTGTATGTGTGTATGTGTGTATGTGTGTATGTGTGTATGTGTGTATGTGTGTATGTGTGTATGTGTGTATGTGTGTATGTGTGTATGTGTGTATGTGTGTATGTGTGTATGTGTGTATGTGTGTATGTGTGTATGTGTGTATGTGTGTATGTGTGTATGTGTGTATGTGTGTATGTGTGTATGTGTGTATGTGTGTATGTGTGTATGTGTGTATGTGTGTATGTGTGTATGTGTGTATGTGTGTATGTGTGTATGTGTGTATGTGTGTATGTGTGTATGTGTGTATGTGTGTATGTGTGTATGTGTGTATGTGTGTATGTGTGTATGTGTGTATGTGTGTATGTGTGTATGTGTGTATGTGTGTATGTGTGTATGTGTGTATGTGTGTATGTGTGTATGTGTGTATGTGTGTATGTGTGTATGTGTGTATGTGTGTATGTGTGTATGTGTGTATGTGTGTATGTGTGTATGTGTGTATGTGTGTATGTGTGTATGTGTGTATGTGTGTATGTGTGTATGTGTGTATGTGTGTATGTGTGTATGTGTGTATGTGTGTATGTGTGTATGTGTGTATGTGTGTATGTGTGTATGTGTGTATGTGTGTATGTGTGTATGTGTGTATGTGTGTATGTGTGTATGTGTGTATGTGTGTATGTGTGTATGTGTGTATGTGTGTATGTGTGTATGTGTGTATGTGTGTATGTGTGTATGTGTGTATGTGTGTATGTGTGTATGTGTGTATGTGTGTATGTGTGTATGTGTGTATGTGTGTATGTGTGTATGTGTGTATGTGTGTATGTGTGTATGTGTGTATGTGTGTATGTGTGTATGTGTGTATGTGTGTATGTGTGTATGTGTGTATGTGTGTATGTGTGTATGTGTGTATGTGTGTATGTGTGTATGTGTGTATGTGTGTATGTGTGTATGTGTGTATGTGTGTATGTGTGTATGTGTGTATGTGTGTATGTGTGTATGTGTGTATGTGTGTATGTGTGTATGTGTGTATGTGTGTATGTGTGTATGTGTGTATGTGTGTATGTGTGTATGTGTGTATGTGTGTATGTGTGTATGTGTGTATGTGTGTATGTGTGTATGTGTGTATGTGTGTATNGCGTGTGCGCGTGTGCGCGTGTGCGCGTGTGCGCGTGTGCGCGTGTGCGCGTGTGCGCGTGTACGTACGCGTGTACGTACGCGTGTACGTACGCGTGTACGTACGCGTGTACGTACGCGTGTACGTACGCGTGTACGTACGCGTGTATGTACGCGTGTATGTACGCGTGTATGTATGTATGTATGTATGTATGTATGTATGTATGTATGTATGTATGTACATAAAAGATATAAACTATTTACTGTATAAATTTTGACATAATCACAAAAGTAACAGTTTACACCTAGACCAAACAGTATAGCAAAGATTGAAATAAATACAATAAGTTGGTCTTTGATTGGCTTACAGTTTCTTTTTTTGCGCCTCAACGATTGTTAAGTGTGTTTGATGACGTCGTTTGGAGCTGTGCCCAAGCTCCTGTCACTGAAAAAAAGCTATCGGCTCTATGTAGTAGTTTGATGTGTATATTTATCAAACCGCTCCAGTTGCTTCCGAGTTTCATCTTTATATTTATAAACGTGGATGGAAACCGAGTTTGTGGAGCCTTTATTTAACTTCACAGCGATCAGAATCATTGGTCTGCCACAGTGGCTTAGTGGTAGGGAGCTCAATTACATATCTATGGAACCCTGGCTCGATACAGACACTGCTAAAAATATTGATATATATATATATACGTTTGGACTCTTGCTTACACCCTAAAAATATAATTCCTGGTGTGTTTATTGGATGTGCTATCCTAGATTAAGATTGGTCAGAACCTGTGTTTATAAAGTACATGGTAAATCAGTTTATTCACTGCTCTGAGTGTACTTGTTGGGACGCTCTGCACTAATGGGGTGGAGATGACTAATATGTAGGTATTTGCCTGGGGGGAGAATAGAAAATAATTTAAGGGAAAACAACATTAATGGTTGTGAACATAAACACAATTAATTACATTGAGTATGCACATATTATTTCTATTTCTTGGACAATAAAACACATTAAAAAATTACAGCTAGCCAAATCAGTTTAGCATGGAAAAATAGATTTAAAATATTATTCCTAGTTTCTGGAGAAAGGGAGGTGTACCTTAAAACCCTCCTCCCCTAGCTATGCCACTGATTGTAACAAAGGAGAACTGGTCCAAGTTCACATCGATTGCACCCACATTAGGAATCTAACTTTGCACTCTGTATATCAAGACATAAATAAAATAAATTAAAGTGTCATACAAGAAACTTTTTAGTTATTTTAAAGTTAAAGCTCTGAAAGAGGTTTGTTTTATACTTGAAAACTTGAGTTAATTTTCTAGAAGTCTGTCCAGTTTCAAGAACAGCTTCTAAGTACCATATGTTTCGTGGAAGTGCTCAGTACAGATGGTTATTTGCCGTGAGATGCTCCCCTTGAACCAAACCAGATGTAACTACTTCTCTGGCTCCGTATAGATGTGTACAGCTCAATTTTCATACGAATAGCCTTTTAGATATTTTTTTTGTGGACCACATGAATAACATCATCATCATTATTATTATTATTATTATTATTATTATTATTATTATCATCATCATTACTCATAATTATCATCTAATATATATTGATAATTACTACCAAAAGTGCCTGCTGCAAATCAAATGACTTGAAGGATGAATACATATTGACTGTACATATGAAGGCGGGGTCATGAATATTGAAAAACATTCGACTATATTGTTTTTAAATGCTGTTTGTACAGGTACTTACTTAATTAACACGCATGAAGACACAAAGTTGGCCATTAAAATAATACCAATAATACACATCATTTAGAAATTAATATTTAGTAGTTACAGATAACTGCTGTTACCAAATATTCATTACTTTTCAACATATGTTTAAATGAATACTGGTACATAGTAAAATATCAACCCGCATCGATGGTTGTGTGGACAAACATGTCAGTTTCGTCTTGTCTGGTTTGCTGGTGACAGGGAGGTCACAGTTCTATTCTTGGCCTGATTTACAGAGGTGATTTTGTTTGGTTTTCTAAAGAGTTTCTACTTTATCACTTTATAAAAAATATGGGCACATTTCCTCTAAATTCTACCTAACTAATCCTTACGCTGTTAGTGTAAATTTGTGGTTAGTTTAGACGGGTAGAAAGACTTGAAGCATGACATTAAAATCACTTTGAATGCGAATAAAAATAAAATCTAAAATTATGATTTTGGTAGGAAGATGCTATAAAAAACTAACTTTTTTTTTTGCAATTAACATTGATTATAGTTTACGCTCATTGATATTATTTTATAAATATTTTTATTATTTATTATTTCATTTCATTTATTGAGGTATTTAACTTGTACTTTATGAACCAACTGACAGCAGCACACGAGAATTTTTATGAGCGGGAGCGAAAGGGCCTACCAATTTTACCGGAAAAGATGTTTTCACACACTGTCCAGGGTTATTTTACATGCCACAATCGACACGGGACCAACAGCTTTACTTCCCTTTGAAGTAAGTTTTGTTACGGATTTTTACCGCTCCAAGAAAAATTCATCAATATCTGTTGGGTTTGAACCCATGAACATTGAGTCCTGAGGTGAGCATTTCACCCCAAGACCATCGAGGTCAACTATATTGTTTATCAAAATGAATAGTTGCAGATCACCTGACTTAGTGTATAAATACATAGTTGTTTTAGTACTTTTGTAACTGTCAGAATAGTTTATTCCTATTTGTATCCATGTTTCTTGGGAAATTCACACACACACACACACACACACACACACACGAGTATTAATGAACTACGTAGAAGGAAAAAACCTTCCCCGTCAGATGTCTTGAACAAGGTTAAGAAACGCTCCGCATGCTCATCATTGGCGGCGCTCCAGAATTGCCGGGAACTGATGACTTCAGTCACGTGTTGTGCTTTTGAGTGCCTGCTACATCCTTTCAAATCTTCCATAGCCAAAACGCAATCATAGGATGAGCGACATTTTATGACTTCAAACATTTGCGTTCAATATCTCCCATTGAATTAAATTAAATTATAAATATTATTTGTTTCTTTAGTGAAAAAAAATTACTTTATGACAAATCCGTGAGAAATACAGTTATGTACATATTAGTGTTTTTTTTATTGGTTTCCACACACTTGCACTTTATTTACCAGCATTGGTGGACATGCAGGGATGTCCACTTATAAACACAATTACTTGGCTACAGTCCACTTATAGACACAATTACTTGGCTACAGTCCACTTATAGACACAATTACTTGGCTACAGTCCACTTATAGACACAATTACTTAGCTACAGTCCACTTATAGACACAATTATTACTTGGCTACAATGTACTTACAAACACAATTACATGGCTACTGTCCACTTAATTAATCATTTTTATACATAGCCAATCCACAGACTAACAAAGTCCTTTGGTCAACTCTTATAACCACTCAGACATAAAATCACACAACAATGATACAGCTCGATCTTGATATGAAGAAACTATTTTGACAGTTAAGAAAACTATTAAATCAACATTAATTTATCTATGTGTAAAGCTATGTGATATACAGTAATTACATTTGCTAGATATTATCAAAAACAAACTATTAAATAACATTAATAATTTAATATAATATTACTATTGTTGACACACAAGTATGATTATTTTTTCTAACCATTTCCCTCTCATCGGCAATCTAGTCTATTGTAGACCATCCGGTGGTAATATCCACTAATTTTAAAGACAGGATCAATCTAATATTAAAAACCTTACTATATTGTACTAATTTGCATTGTTTATCTATAAAATCTGTTTCAAATGATTATATCAAATTAATGGGAAAATTGAGCTCATCTGCCTAAACACAAACACAAGGGTTTGGCTAATAATGGCTTAATCTAAGGCAGATGGTTGATAGGAAATTCACTTACATTAGATTAGAGAGAGGATGAGAAACATACAGTGAAAATTAGATCTTAAATGATCTAAACCCCTACCTCCTCGTTTTCCATCAAACTAGAGGCCTAGCTGGCCCCATGGTGTAGTGGTCAGTGCACCTGGCTATAAACCTAGGGGTACCGGGCTCGATTCCCGGCTGGTATCTCGGGTATTTTTCTCTTAAGAGGAATTATCCCAACGGTCACCAGGGGTTGGTTAATTAGGCTTAAGTTAGTTTTAAGACTCACACTTTCATAATCACTATCATATCATCTAATTATGGGTACACTGTGTAGACAACCTGCTATGGTGTACCCTGGGCAACGTCCTGTGCTACAAGATCGGCTAATAGTCTACATACAGGCGACCAAACCTGGATGTAATGTTTCTCACAATCAAAAAAGCCGTATGATAAAATAAAACTAAAGGCCCAATAAGAAATAAGGCTTATAAGAAATGACCCCACATTTGTGTGAAAGCTGAGAAAACTACAGTGAACATCACTATTTGAAAAGTCAATCATAGTGCACCTAGCCTGTTCAAGATGCGTTAAATCACTTGGCACCCATGTCGTGTCGCTAAAATACACAGAGCTTGTTAAAACTGTACCTGTGATGTTCTCAACCACTTGGGCCCCATTTGACCAAACATACATGGCCTCAACGTTACATTACTCACATGAGAAATAAATTTCAATTGATATCTGACCAATGAGTGTCTTAGAGTGATGAGAACATATCACATAAACATTTTAAACTAGCTCTGCTTACCCTGCAACATTTCACGAGCCGCCAGTGCATGGTGCAAAGTAATTAACATTTTGTTTATGGATCGGCCTTGTGCCCAAGTATATTGATAGTTGCTGGTGCTAGGATTGGTCGTTAAGTGTTGACTATGTGCTCTTAGGTTAATTTAGTTTGAAAAGTACAATCCAATTTTCATAACAAGGGCTTTATGTAACAGCTAGAAAAGCTACTAGATATATTTTCACGTATTTATACGCCAAGTCTTGTGATCTGCATCTGTCACTTTTGATATATATTATATCATTTTTGTTATTTTTAGTTATTTATAACATTTTAGAAAACATTTTAAAACCTAAATTAAGTAATGAGTGTTAATTTAATCTTAGATAAAACTTGGATTGGAAAAAGTGATGTTTGTTTAGTTATTGAGTTAACATAAATTGTGAAACAATATCTATTGATAAAAAAAACTACAGATTACAGAAATCAGTTTAACCATCTCTTTTTGATTATTTTTAAACAATATTGATTCACAATGTTAACTTAATAGTCAATAAACGTAACTTTTTCCAATTCAAGCTTTATCTAACATTAAAAATAATATAATAAAATATTATCAATGTTGACGGCAAAAAAGTTTGTATTTTTGTAAAGGCCCTACCTATAAAAATCAGAGTGTATTTTGATATAAATGTTAAAATACCGAATAATAGACTCATTTTTCAGCTATTAGAGCCTTTTCCCATAGCAAAGTAGTTTAAAATATCTCTGTAAGTCAGTGTTCAATCAATAGTTTCTATCTATGAAGAAAAATGTCCTATTTTGAAAACCTACCTTAATCAGAGGCTGCATAAAAAACACATCAAACAATGATATCTAAGGGAATTAGCGCATTATACTTAAGTAACAAGTTTGGTGGGAATCAACAGTTTATTTTGAATGTTTTAGGATATTGACAAATGGTAGACCTTTTCATAAAATTGCTTTGAATTTATTTTAAGTTATCATGGCTTATTATAGGCCTATCATACTTATGAGTACATGAACTGAGAAGTCAGGTTTGCAATCAACTGGATTACCGATGACAGGTAGGTTGGCGTTTGAATCTTAGTCGGATGTACTGAGGATGGATTTTCCTAGATGGTTTTCCGCTCTTTCTCTCTCTCTACGTAAATGCGAGTACTTTTCCTCTAAAATTCGACCTTCCTCATCGGCGTAGCTAGTTTATATGTGTATATCTGATCTCTAACGGGTACTAAGACACGGAGGAAAAAAATTAAATCTTTTTATCACAGTAATATTGAAATATGTTGGGCTCCAGCAGGGTTTGGTAAATTCCATCCCGATTGTATTTTTTATGAACATTCTGCCCCATCATTATATACACGTGAGTAAATTCCGTCCCATCATTATATACACGTGAGTAAATTCCGTCCCATCATTATACAAGCGCTGGTGTAAATTTTATCCCATAATTATAATATGTGCTGATGTAGATTCCGTCCTGTCACTATACGCTGGTGTAAATTTCATCCCATCATTAGCTGGGGTAAATTCAGTCCCGTCATTATATACGCTGGTGTAAATTTCGTCCCCGTCATTGTATACGTTTGAGTAAATTCCGTCCTGTCATTATATACGTGCTGGTATAAATTCCGTCCCATAATTATATACGTGCTGGTATAAATTCCGTCCCATAATTATATACTTGCTGGTGTAAATTGCGTCCCATAAGTATATACGTGCTGGGGCTTAAATTATACCCCATAGTTATATACGCTGGTGTAAATTCCGTACCACCACTATATACGATGGTTTAAATTCCGCCCCCGTCATTATGTACGTTGGTGTAAATTCCATCCCCGTCGTTGTACACGCGCTGGTGTAAATTCCATCCCCGTCGTTACATTCGCTGGTGTAAATTCCGTCCCGTCATAAGAGTGCAATGTAAATTGCGCCCCCTTCTCCACTATCCTCACTCTCCTGTGGATAAAGAAAATTAATATAATAAATTATAGCAAATGAAGTATAATAATGAAAACAGTTTTGTTACATAGTATTTATTTTAACATAACCATATTTTTAGACTCGTATGGAGTGAAACCTACACAAAATAAAATTTCAATAAAGTAGTGCAGAAAAAGTATTTTACTTTGTCTTGTTTATATAATTCTTTGATGACTGTTAGATTCTTTGTCACGATTTGTTTGTATGAACTTCAATTTACTTTGGGAAAAATTGTCCAATTGAACATAAGTATTTCATTTAAAAGTTTAAAAACCCTACACAATGTCAAAATTTATTTTAGAATATTTGTTACCTACGGAATTCAAGTTTTCGACTTCAGCGTTTGTACGTTAAAATAAAATTTTAAAAATAAATTTAATACGAACCCACTTCGATGGCCGCATTGTCTAAGGTGCTACTCTTGCAATAAACTAGACTGCCGATGACGGAGAGATCGTAGTTCAATTCCTGTCGGGTGTACTGAGGATTTTTTATTTTTAAATGTTTCCCCATGCCTTCACTCTGTCTCTCCATACCAAATGCAAATGCTGGCACACTTCCTCTAAATTCAACCCTCCTCATCACCAAACCATTAGCGTAATTAGTGCACAAGCGTATAACCCGAATGGGTAGTAAGACGAGGTGCTAAAAAAATTAATACGGAGATTACATCACCTTAGTGGTGACAAAATAGAATTTACGCAGGAGCTTAAGATCATAAAATCACTGGGGCGGAATTTACGTCAACCCGTTCCAACAACCCCGGTAGGACTCGAACCTTGTCTTAAAGGAGCACGTTCCCTCCTTCCCCCCTCACCCTTTGTGCTAAATCTGTCCGCTGGCTGTGTGTGCCCCGAGACTCTGGTTGATGATTTTAGTTGATCGCGAGCAGTGGCCGGGTCTGCATCGTTTGTCAAGTGTTCCCTAGTTCACACGAGTAGGATACACCACAACAGGTGAGCCACGACCCATACACCCCCATAGCATCACTCGGATGTTTCTGATGACTATGACAGATCTGTCGCTTCATAGCCGCTAAAAGTCGTCGCAAATTTAGCACTATACACACACACACACACACACACACACACACACACACTTACAGAGTAGTCTTTATAGTTCGAGGTTCCTATTTCGAGATAGGGCTACGCCCGGTGCACGTCCTTTTACGAAGAATGAACGATGCGAGAAATGAACTCGGTATCGAGTCCTTTGCCCAGGTTGTCATTTTGTCACTTGATTTAATTTTATTTATCTATCAGAACCTACCCTGCTGACAATAATCACGGATCAGTTTCCAAACTCTAATAGGTAGTAGGTCTTACCTTGATGGATTACACTATGGACCTATCCTATAAGCTATACCGTAATGGAACCATGAAAGGTAAGCTTGATACCTTACAGCAGGGATTTCGTGGGATTTTGGAGGTATTACAAATACCACGATTATTAGGATTTAAATTCAAATTAAATCTTTTTAAACACAATCGTAGTATTAGAAATGGCCTACATTAGAAATAGCGTATAATCCGAACGGGTAGTAAGACGTGGTGCTAGAAAAAAATGCTTGAAACCTTTTCTTAAAAAACTGATGGCATGTCTTGACTATTTTAGCGCCTTATTCAGTTCGTGAGTTTAAAAAGATAAAAAAATTGCTGCCTTACTGGGTAATTGCTAGGTACATTTGTTATATTTACGAAATTGTTTTTGTATCATGTAATTAAAAATGTATATAGTAATTTAATTTCACACTTAAAAACGTGTACATATCTTATTGAGGCTATTCCATGTAATGTTCGAGTTTTCTATAGTTATAGATAGGTAGAGAAGGTGAAATGGATGGACAGGGCGAGGAATGAGGAAGTGTTGAGAAGGGTAAGAGAGGAAAAGAGTCTGATAAAGGTGATATCGGAGAGAGAAAACGTCCTGGTTGGGCCACACACTATGTAAGTATTGTTTAATGAAGAGGATCGTGGAGGGAAAGAAAAAGGATTGGAATGCTAAGAGTGAGAAAGGAAGGAGCTACAAAAGGATGAATGAAGACGCTCATTACCGAGGAAAATGGGAAATGTTTAGTTGATACCTGTCTCAAGAAATATTCACAGAAGAAGAAAGGTCCGGTACCTTTCAACTCTATATTATTGAGACTACTGTGTGTTAATATACATATTCACATATGTAGTTCGACATGTAAGAGTGTCAGTGGTATAGAGCTCTGCTAGACATCGTTCGTTTCTATTATGGCGTAAGTTATATTTTGAAATGACAAACCACACCTTTAAATAATGTGTGAAATTACATTGCGTTTATACGGTCGAGTGAACGAGCCCCCCCATTAGGTCGTCAATTTAGTTAAAAAATACAAAATGGTGAACATGTATGGATAGATGTAAATTTAAAAGATTTGTGTTTTTTATTGTTCGTTCATTTGTTGAAACGTTATGATCGTGTCTTCAGTTGCGTTTACTCTTCGACACGCTTCGTTTTAACTGCACAAAAAGTGTAATCGAAAATTAACAACGTAAACATTTAAAGGGGCATTTCCAATGTACTTTAGGGAATTTGGGATGTGAAAGTTCAATTTTGAACTCCCTTGGTCGATTTTTTTTTTCTAGCACCGCGTCTTACTATCTATTCAGGTTATACGCTTATGTACTAATTACACTAATGGTTTTATGGTTTTAGGTATGGGGAAGGTTATATTTATAGAAATTATACCCGCACTAACGTGGAGGGAGAGTGGAAAAACAACCTTTAGTACACCTGACCAAGATTAAAACCTTGATCTCCCCGTCATCGACAAATTAGTTTATTGCGTGAGTAACGCCTTAGACCACGTGGCCACCGAAGCGGGTTTGAAAATTTTAATTTTTAACATAATACATCTTATCAATATAGAGAAATAACATAAAATACAGCGCACTAGGCGATTAAAGTAAAGAAGTGATCCAAATTAATAACCATGATCTTTAATAAAGTATCCAAGAAATAATTTGCACATTTAATTTTTTGCTTCGCGTTTTACTACTCTTTTGGGCTATCCGTATATTGTACACTAAAGGTACAGGGGAAGGTAGTAAGGTTGAACTTAGATTAAATATATCCGCAAAAGGAGTGAGAAACTACTGAAGAAAAATCAGCGTCAGTACACCCAACCGGGATTCGAACCCCGAGATCTCCGTGATCGTCAATATAATCTAACACGAGAGTGACGCCAGAGATGATGCGGCCACCGAAGCAGGTGGGTGGTTCCAACTGTATTGCCTAGCAAAAAGGTAAATTGCCTCTTTAATCCTCCAATGCAGCGACTTTAGTCTGTACTTACTGGTGAATTCCCACGCATTGAGTAGATTTTACTAAATTTCTGGTGACGAGGTTATGATTTGAATTAGAATTCCCCCCAGTTAAATGGTTTTCCAACATACCTGCACGCAAATGCGGGTACATTACTCTAAATCATACCTTCCTCCACCCCATTAGTGTAAATATACGAATATCCCAAACCTGTAGTAGTAACACAAAAAATGTAAAATTCTTGAGTGTAACTAAATGGGAGTATAGTGATCACTAATTAAATTAATTCAGAATGGTTTTGAATCTATTTGAACTAGGTTAGTTAAAATTTCTCAGTACTTTTAAAAACTAATACTGTGAAATATATATACATATATATTACATGAATATAAATTTAAACTCGACCTTTTCATACTCGGGGAATTAAACCAGCCCTGTGCAATTAGAAAAATGATATCACTCACAACTCGGGTATGAGGAAAATCTTTTAATGCAGTTGAAGCATAGAATGCTAATGGCCAGATAAGCTTCATCTTCAGACTATTAATTTAATTAAAATGTTCATTTGAAATGGATTTTTAAAAACTGACAACTGACACTTATTGTAAATTGACGCTAACATTTATCATTTTAATCTTAAAATAACATATTATTTATATTAAAGTATTTTAGTATTAATCGTGATTATTTTTATTTTCTTTAAATTAAATTGATATGCTTTTTTAAATATAGTATTTTACTTATACCTACTTACTTCTTGATGATATTAGGAGCTCTAAAGTTCATTGCCACACTTACAAAAGTTCACACCTATATCTTTCTTGAGCTAGTTATATCCAGTCCACCTCATTACACCCTAGCCCTATCTTAAGCTAGTTTCATCCAGTCCACCTCATTACACCCTATCTTAAGCTAGTTCCATCCAGTCCACCTCATTACACCCTATGCCTATCTTAAGCTAGTTCTATCCAGTCCACCTCATTACACCCTATCCCTAACCTAAGCTAGTTTCATCCAGTCCACCTCATTACACCCTATCTTAAGCTAGTTCTATCCAGTCCACCTCATTACACCCTAGCCCTATCTTAAGCTAGTTCTATCCAGTCCACACATTAGTTACTTATAGTAATATTCCAAACGCTTCGACTTTATTTTAAATACACTATGTCAAGAAAAATATTGAAAATGGCAAAATGTTTGCTCGTTAATTGTAACTCTCCCGCATCAAAATTCTCCCCCCCCCTCCCCCCCCAAACAAATAATCTTTCTCAATACGCTTTCTGTGAATAGCAAGCGTTTGTTGTTGCACCACGTCAACCCAATGCAAATGTCGCGAGTAGGCAAACACATATGCACCCCTGTTGGGCGTGTTGCCAACCTGCCTGCTCGACTCTCTCTCTCTCTTGCACGTGATGCATTTATTTTGTACATTTAGCTCTTGTTATCGTTTTATTATCTTATATTAGTAGTTCACTGGTTCTTTCGTCAAATCTCCCTCTTCTCATAGAGATAGAAGTCTGAAACTTTGTACACATTCCTAATTCGCATGACAATGCCGTCTATTAAAATTTACTCTCGCAATAGACTGGACTCCCGATGACGGGGAGGTCGTGGTCGGGTGTACTAATGGTTTCCCACTCTCTCTTACTCTCCACACTTCCTCTTCCCTAACCCATTAGCGTAATTAGTGCATAGGCGTATAAACCAAACAGGTGTTAGGACATGGTGCTAAAAATAAAGTGCAATCGCAGGGTTGTCATCAGGGGTGTAGGGAGCGGGAACGCCGTTCCGGCACTGCTAAATTTACGACTACACCACTGGTGGTCACGCACCCGAAAAAACTGTAAAACCCATGGAATTACTTAAACTAAAATAATACTCGGATATTTGTGTGTTTGGAACATTAAACCACAATCTCTAAGTATTAAAAGTTTTACATGTAATATTAGAAAGAGAACTGAATAATTAAGAACAATGATTCTAACACATTTCTTATTTTCTTCTCTGTCTCCCTCTTATTTCTCTCCCTAAAACACTGGGTTGCAGATTTGATCATCCTGTTCTAAACACTAATGGCACGACTTTACAACAGCCAATTTAGTTGACAATATAAATAATTGTATTCCTCTGGTAAATCTCGCGGCGGTTTTAACTCGGTCGCGCGAGAAAACTACATCGCCATTAAAAAGTATCTCTTTAAATTTTAAACTTGTAAATATTTCAAGTACTTTCAAATAATATTAGAGTGTGACCAAAATAACTCTGATCGGTCATAATATTATAAGAAATGTAAATAGTTTTTTTTTACCAAAGTATAAGGCTAGCCGGTGCAGCTGCGCAATTTGTGTTATTACATCCCTGGGCAACGTTAAAAATTTACCAAAATAGTACATATATCGTGGTGGTACTCCAAATTACGGAAAATTATTGGGGTGGTACGCCATTCAAAAATTTGGGAACTGCTGCTATAGACTTTTAAAAAATCAAAAGTAAAGTGAATAAACGATGGGTTATCATTTTATAATTGGCTTGGTGCCCAAATGCGTTGCCGATCACTTCTAGAAACTACTAAGGTGCCTGAAAAAATAGGAATTCCTTCTATAAAACCCCGGTAATTTTGTTTTATGAAAGGAATGGTAGCTCTGAACCCACCGAGATTCTAACCTTGGCCTCCACCGTCCCTGGCGAGACTGCCACCTTAGACCACGTGGTCACCGGTGCAGGTGCCTGTCGTTAGATTGGAAAACGATTCACTGCCATAGTCGGATCAAAATAGGAAGAGAGTAGCCTAACAGTTCAAAATTTGATTCAATATTATATATGTGTATTCATACGCCGGCGTCGTTTCGTTTGACAAGCCAATTTAACTCTGGCGACATTAAGATACATACACATTCACACTTTATTAATACCGGCTACTCTACATTAATTCAATGCATGCTCTAAAAGGTTATTCTAGCTATCCAACTACAACTTAACCTAAGACGGCTCGCAATCCTATCGTCTGAAACTGATATTGTGTGTAGTAGGATGAAACAGATATTGTGTGTAGTAGGATGGAACTGATATTGTGTGTAGTAGGATGAAACAGATATTGTGTATAGTAGGATGGAACTGATATTGTGTGTAGTAGGATGAAACAGATATTGTGTGTAGTAGGATGGAACTGATATTGTGTTAGTAGGATGAAACTGATATTGTGTGTAGTAGGATGAAACAGATATTGTGTGTAGTAGGATGGAACTATATTGTGTGTAGTAGGATGGAACTATGCACAACTAGAGATAGCATCAGCGTGTTTGACTTCGACTTGGGGCACAAGCGTCAGATTCAATACCATGTAAAGAGAAGAGCCTTTTCTATGAACATTAATTCCTCATCCTCTCTCCAGGCGAATACTTGCTTCTATTATAATAAAATACCTACCTAATCCTCTTAAATTAAGGTATCTCCTTTAAGTGGTTATTAGTCAATAATGGCAATAGAGGGTACTTTAAGTAGGCCTACATACTAAGTTAGTTTAAACTAAAGTGGTCTTTTTTTTGTTTTGTAATTCCTTGGTACAGTTATTCTAAGATCTCTGGTTGGAGCCGGAGAAGATAGTTTCCATTCAAATAGTACATAATACACCTTAAAGACATGTTTCTATATTAGTCCTATTGGACAGTTTTAATAAATATGTCTATGAAATGCAGCGGTGTGTGTTTTGAAAGTAGTGAACTAAAGTATATTCAGCATAGGAGGTAACTGACGGCTAGCAGAAGATTGTTAATGCAAACATTGCTTGAAAGTCACTAATGTTAACTTGTTTGGAAATAATTATTATTATTAGCTTAGAAATACCATATTAAGTTATCAATCAAAAGTGTTAATAAACATGTTTATTAATAGTTCCCTTGGGATTTCTCTATAATTGATTTATTCGAAACTCATTGAAAGAACAAAAAATATTAATTAAACCATCATGTTTTTTGTTTCGCGGTTGTGGCAAAAAGAGAAATGCATGAAATAATAAATTAAAAAGTATTAGGACTTATATTCAATACTACTTGTATCTTCTTATAACTAACTACCATAGATTATTTA